>JAOTRH010330617.1:0-73109 GCA_034768845.1 Heliamphora exappendiculata
ACTATGCATTCATTCATCACAAATATAAATATGAAACCACGAATGCAAAAATATCTCAAATGTTTCTCATTAATATGTTAGGGATCAAGAATAAAATACCTAAAAAGCATGGCTTTTCAATATACATTCCTAACAACAATGTAGGCGTCGGAGGCTCGGATCTCGATATTTTGGCAGGGCTTCGGCATTGGGCTCGAAATTGCTCGACAACTCAGCGGAGCTTCTCTTTCAAACCCTCTCACTCTAATTCTCTCTTTGAAAATGTACCAGAGGTACGATATTTGTAGAATTTATCAACCAATGAGATGCTGCTACGTTTTGGAGACACGTGAGGCCATTTGGAGTTGGCGGTCACCACAATTCAAGTTGGTGGTTGCCATGTTTTTGAAAAGTTTCACAAAGTTCTATGGCGATCGCCATGATGGGAGTTGGCAGTCGTAACTTTTTGGCTAGAATTTTTACGAAGTTCTATGGCGGTCGCCATGAAAAAAGTTAGCGGTCGCCTTACTTGGGCAGCAAGTTTCGATGGTTCGTCAAAATTTTATTGGGTTAAAGGTTTTGGGTTCAAATATCGAGCTTGGATCAATTTTTGAGGATTGTACTGAGGCACTATTCCACCTATTTTTATCATCAAAATTGCCTAAGATTAGGCGAGATCAAATTGGGGTGTCTACAATGTGCAATTGCTTTCGTGATTGGGCAGCTGTGTGTCGGTGTTTTGCGTATGGTGATAAAAGAGATAAGTGTTTCTAGTTAAACATTTTACAATTTTTGATGGATGTATCAGAGTTGCAAGCTTAAAACTGTAGCATAGTTTTACCTATTTGTTTGCTTGTTAGTATGACGTGACCCGTAAGTAGATGTGCTTAAGCGATGCGGATATATGTGGTGTTATCTTACCCTTAGGGGCGAGGGATAGGATGGTGCCATTTGGTCTATAGTTGGTAGGCGAGGTTCATTTTGTCCATGTTGCGTATGGTTACTATCATGTTCAGATAGTAATTTGTCGGTGGTACTTACGTGGTGACATAAGAAACGGGTGTTTTTGGATGAATGTTTGTGTTTTTGGTGAGTATATCAGAGTCGTGAGTTCGAGATTGTGGCATGGCTTTACCTATCCATTTGGTTGTTACCTCCCTATTGAGAATTGAGTGATATGATACGACCCTATGAAGAGATGTCATACAGTGATGCGAGTATATGTGATGTTTTCTTTGGTGATTAATCGGTGAGGGTCTGGTGGGCGCGTGCGATGTATCATTGGGATGTGAAGGAGTGAACGATAGTTAGTGTGTTTGAGTAGAGATCTAAGTGTCAAGACCTAGTATGGCGAATGATATACACATTGTGAATGGTGGTTGATAACGTTTGTACGATGATAGCAGATGTCTTTACAAAGGCTTGTGGTTAATCTTCTCTTGAGCCGAGTGTATAATGGTTGCCCTAAAATGCAGTGACATTGAGTAAGAACCTAGCATTAGTATAAAAAACCTAAGAAGAAAGAT
The DNA here is from genome assembly GCA_034768845.1 of Heliamphora exappendiculata. NCBI lineage: Eukaryota > Viridiplantae > Streptophyta > Magnoliopsida > Ericales > Sarraceniaceae > Heliamphora > Heliamphora exappendiculata. The sequence goes on from JAOTRH010330617.1 coordinate 1,506, forward strand.
GTTTCATAATTGGTTAACCGATGTGATTGTTTGTTGTTGGTAGAAGTAAAACGTTGGGATCGTAAGAACGTGGATTCGTTTGTTTAAGGTTTCTTGAAGGTTTCGTTTTCTTTACCCCATGAGCCCGAGCATTTGAGAGGCATTTCTGGAGATGTAGTTTGATTTGTACGATGTATCGGTAGCTTTAGCTTTCATTAAGTGAGATCCCTAAGGGAGTTCAGTGGTTGACTTATTTATATGGTGAAATTCTCGAATATCAGCTTTGTTAAATCTTTAGGGCAATACAGACCCGTGGTTTGGCCGATTAGGAGATCGTGTTTGGGAACCTTGTTGGGTGCATGAGGTTTGAAAGGACTGCAAAAGGGGTTCAATGGTGTGGTTGGCCTAGTTGTGAGATGGCGTATTTTGAGTATGATATGTCTGGAGATTGTTTATATTCGATTATAGGTTCACGGGTGGGTATGTGGTTGTTTGCCTAGGGAAAATGAAGTGTGGAGTTATAAAGTTCAGTAGTGTACCATGTGGTTTGGATGGCCTGGGGTAATAGGCAAGAAACAGTGCATCAAGATGTCGATGATAGATACATGCCAAGGAAGCAGAAGTGTTGGAAGCGTTTGGAGGGTAGTGGAAGTTAATAGTAACTTTGAATAAAGGAACTAAAGAGTAAATCTTCTTTGTTTGGGTGCCAATCATTTTTCCCGTGAAAGTTACTTGGACAGTGGGTTCAAGATAGTGATTTATCTGGTGAAAGTTAGGTTAATAAAGTGTAACCTTGTGAAGTGAGGATTTAGCGTGATGAAAATATTAGCGTTGTGTCTCAGAGTATGAAGGGTGATGAATTTGTAGTTCTATGGGAGGTATGGTGCAAGGTATGAGGATTGACAATGTTCCTGTGTGTGCGAATGAGGTTTGAGAGTTAAGAGCTTAATTGCAATGGGTGACCTAGGTATTATGATCAGGGTTAACGGTAGTTGAGTGGTTACGAGCTAGGCAACCTCAAGGTGAGATATACAGGATTTTGTGAAGACCAAGTGTTGGTGGGTATTGGGAGTACGTTGAGATTGAGTCATGGTTTCTAGTTATTTAGGGAAGATAGAAGTCTCAGTGGATTGGTGTTCGTATTGCAATCCTTAAATGTGTCCCCAAAGCATAGGTACTATCGAATTGGGTGATCGAAAGACTGAGTTCCTTGTGGGCTCTCTGGATGGAGTCTGTTTACTCTATTGGGTGGATATAAGTGCTAGAGTTGCATTCTCTCTGAGATTGAGTTGGTAAACTAAGAGTGTTTGTCTTGTGGATAAGGAAATTAGTGTTGAAACATAGAGTTCTATCTATAATGATCTACTGTATATCATTAACCGTTGTATATAGCTTGTTTTGGATTATGCGGATACAGTTATGCCTCTAGTTCCTGACAGAGTGGAAAATTTGTTGGAACCTTGTGGCTGGGGTATCCATGTGATGTATTTCTGACAGGTACATGTGAATCTGGATTCGTATTTTGTTTGGAGCCTTGAACTATTCAGAGTTTCTAAAGTGTGAAGGATTGTCAATCGTTTGAAGGGAAGGCGCGAATGTCTATGATAGTGTCGACGAGTAGGGTTATGTTCATGCGAAGGACTACTAGTTGTCTAGTTTAGGGTAGAAGATTGCAGACTCGAGAGATTAATGGGTGAGTGTATATCTTTGAGGTGTTTGATTCATGTGGACTGCTTAATCCTAATGGCTCGTGAAGTTCAAGTGGCAGTGTTGGTTTTGTTTTAATGGTTGAAGGATTAGAGTGATGTAGTGCAAGTAGTGATGTGATTTTGAGTTGTGGTAGTTAGTTGGCTATAAAGACATGGGCAATTGTGGGGTATGTAACTCATGTGAATAATGTTCGAGTATGGAAAACATGTGTTTGGGTTGGAGGAGTAGTCCTCGGTTTACATTAGAATACAGTTGTGAACTTGACTGTAAATTGACAAAGTTGGGAGGATCTCAGTAATGTAAAGACCTGTGACGCATAGTTATATGGTTGAGGTTGTTTATTTTTTGGAATGTGTGTGTGGCGTGGGATGGTGGTCGTGGATGGATAATTGGTGATCAATGAAGGAGTGATTGACTCCAGTTTTGGTGTTGATTTTGGGTAAGAATTGATGTTGTGTTAAACAATGAACCAATTTAGATTAGTCAAGTCCGAAAGGAGTACAATTCAATGAACATGAATGCTTCCAATGTTTGTGAAATATTCGTCATCGAAAATTAGGCCTGATGGTAGTCTGGCACTTTTGGATCAGAGGCGTATTAGCATTCGTGAGTCATATCATTTTGAAGGCATGATCAGGATTGCGGAATAAGAAAGGTTTTACATAGATCGAATGATTGGTGAAGTATAAGAACATATATTAAGATTAGGGGAAGGTTTGGTGTGACTGGAGATGAATTTCGGGAATGAAATTCCCAAAGGGGTGAAAGTTGCAACGGCCCAATACGTGTTTATTTTTGTGATATTATGTTCTTGGTTAAGTGTGGAGATAGAATTAAGTCGGGGCCTGGGCACTATAAAATTTTATTCGTTAACGGTGGAATTAATGATATGAGAAAGTGAAATTGAGATATATGGTAATGAATGATGTTAATATGGCTGTGCTAATTAATAATTCGAAATATTAAAATGTGAGCAAAGTTGAGAGGTTGAGATAAATTTTAAAGAATTTAATAGAGTTCTGGTTCAAGTGTCATCGCTCGAGCAGTGGGGGTCCACTTGAGCGGGCTATCAAGAAATATTTGGAATGATCTCGAAGGTTGGAGAAAAATATGTGGGTTATATATATATATATATATATATATATATACATATATGTGTGTGTGTGTGTGTGTGTGTGTCCATATCGTTGGTAATGTGAGAACCCCTTCTCATTTTTGTCTTCCCTTCTTCTCTTCTTCATCTTCTTCTAGAGAGAGAGAGAGTGAGAGAAACCCACCTCTCTCATGAAACCCTAGTCCTCCACCATTAAAAATCGAAGTTTGAGGCTTGATGGGGAGAGACCAAGGATGGAAATCAAGCTTTGGAGCAATTAAGTGAAAGGTAGGGCATCAAGGAGGCAAGTCCATTCAAGATCCAAACCCTAGGAGGGAGAAGTTGGGAGAATCTCAAGCTTTTGAGCAAATCTGAGGTAGGATCTAGATTTTCTCATATGTGTGTTAAGATTTGGGTTGATATTTTGTTTATATGCATAAAAATTAGGTTGATTTCATGTTTGATGAATAGATTGATAGATTTGTGGGTGTATTGCATTGGGTTTGATGGAAATGGGGTTTTTGAGTAAGGATTAACCATGATTTTGAGAAATTATTGCATAAAAAGGGTTTATGAAACTTGAATCCAATGTTTTTGGGATGGAAATTGAGATTTGAGACATATTTGATGAAGGTTTATGAGTAATGAAGCTGGAAACTCAAAACATGGGAAAATCTGGGATTTTCCTGGGCACCAACATGCTCGAGCGGAGCCGTGTCCGCTCGAGCGCTCAACTGGCAGAGAGTTGGGTGCTCGAGCAGCCTGACTGCACATGGTTGACTTCTTTTATCATATCTCCCTCATTCGGACCTCTAATGGGATTGTTTTTATACTCAAATCGAAGCCCCAGAAGTTTTCTTTCCAACAAGACTACTTTCACAAGAAAATTCTTTTTGTAGAAAAAGTTATGATTAAAATAGTGAGGGTATATCAAATTTTCTTAATTATTTTTTACCTGATTTTGGCTAAACACTTTGAAAAAGTATATTTTCATCAATATTGAACCTTTTCATCGAATTTTCTATCCCTTAGGCTATGAATATACCTACTTTACTTCGCTTGGGTTGGGATACTAGTATGATACCGATTGGAGGTATTTGCGACAAAAATGAGTTTTTGACATGTAACTGAGGTTTTAAGAACGAGTATGATCATGGGTAATTATGGGCTATGTCATGATATGGTTTTCATTAAGATTTTGAGTTTTAGAAAAGAAACATGGGTTTTAACTTGTATATACATATATATGCATATGATGGGTGCATTTTGTTTGTTTCAAATGACATGGTCATGTATAAGTTAAATTACACATTGGCATTTCATGAAGTTGATAAATGGAATGTGATTTATGAGAAATTATGTGTTGAAATTTACGATGACATTTGAATTGAAAGAAAGAATAGAATGCTAAAATAAGACTTGATTAGAAATAAAGTGGGAAGCTGAAATGTAAAAATTGAAAAGAGGTACTATGAGAAAATATTTGGGGAGAGAAACTAGTTGTGGGTTGGACTCCCAGATTTTTGTAAAAAATGAACAAATAATGAACCGTATGGATTAATGTGGATTAAGTTGGTCTGGCGGGTCCACAGTGAAAGACTGAAAACTTACGCAAGATGGGGACCACATGCCCGTGAGTTAGCCCCCGAAATGTGGTGTTGTATCGTGGTGAGTTATATAGCTATCTATTACCTGATGGCTTCGCTTAGCATATTGGGATAATAGGGAGGGATTTTTATAAGCTGCACCCGATATCAGTTCATTAACTGTGATAAATTAATTGTGATAAGGTTTTGTGATAAACCGGTAATGAAAGTGTGACACGATTTTTGTGAAAAATCGGATAATGAAAAGACGATATGGATAATATGGAAGGACAAATGGAAACAAATCGACGTGTGTGGGAGCGTGCATGTGAAGAACTAATGAATTGGTAAAAATTTACATTTTACTTCGGCTGCACCAATTAAATCTCACAAATCATGCATTATATCTGAGTTAATCTATATCCTACGAGTTTCGGCTCATGTATGTTTACCAACACATTTCAGGTCTGGAGGACCGGGGGCGATACCAGGGCAAGGAATGCATTTTGAGAAAAGACTTGAAGAAAGTTTTAGTGTCCCTTTCGTGTTCTATATCATGTTTGTACATGACAGAAATGGACTACAGTAAAAATATTATTGTTGTAATAGACACTTGGAAACTCAAAGTATGTGATTGTAATTTTATACGCATGAGGACATGGTTACTTGTTGAAAACCTTTATTTCGTTCAAATACATTTTGAGTTTAACTCGTTAGTGAAACAAATGCCTAGATGGGTAATTTCTTGTACAACTCAGTTTGGGATTAGTTCACGGGTCCTCGGGGGTTCGGGGCGTGACATATTCAGTATTGAAAGCCTCTCATATTGCTAAGTTCATCAAGCATAACATTATTTTCCAGTACGGGGTCCCCCATAAGATTATCTCAGATAATGGCTCGCATTTTCAAAGAGAGGTCTTGGATCTTTTCGAGGAATACCGGATAATGGCTCACAAGTCATCACCATATTGGCCGCAAACCAATGGAGCAGTCGAGACAGCAAACAAGTACGTCAAGAAGATTCTGCAAAAGATGATCAACTCACATAAGGATTGGCCAGAACATCTACCGTTCGCACTCTAGGGATACAGGATATCAATTAGGGCTTCAACAAGAACCATGCTATACTCTTTAGTGTACGGGATGAATGTCATGCTTCCTATTGACGTGAAAATCCTTTCGCTAAGAGTGGTGGCCGAGGCCAGTATTTCAGAAGCAGAATGGCAGAGGAACCGAATGGAAGAGTTGCTCTTGTTTGATGAAAGAAGGCTGCATGCTATGTTTCATGTACGAGGATGCCAAAGGAGGATAGCTCAAGCATTTAATAAGAAGGTCAAGACCCGGGATCTTAGAAAGGGAGATTTAGTTCTTAAGAAAATCAGAGCTCTTATCTTCGACCCGAGAGGTAAATTCAAGCCGAACTGATTCAGACCATTTCTCATCAAAACCATCATAACCAGTGGTGCAGTCATTATTATGGATTTGGATGGCAATGTTTTCTCCACACCAGTAAATCTTGACCAACTCAAAAAGTATTATCCTTGAGGTAAAAATAAAGAGAAAATAAAAGCTCACTGAGTTAAAAATTAAAAAAGGCGGCTCAGAAAAAAGTTAGAGCAGCCCGCGAGGCCGAAAATCCAAAAGGGTGACCTTGGCAAAAGTTAAGGTATTACAAAAGGAGAGAGTCAATACCCGAGAGAAAACTGAGCTCGAACTATGTTAAGGCCTAATTCCACCTTCTTTGGATACGTAGGCAGCTTCTTTTAAGAAGTCTGGCCACATTCTTTGTTTTTAACCATCTTTGAATCTAAGTAAGACCAATGCAAATTTATTTCTTGATTTTGATAATACAGTTATTTAATTGAACCAAAAAACTTAGGATAATCTTGAACCGTCTTAAACATAAAGTGGGATTTTCATTACTTTAGCTTCAAGTTACAAGGTTTTGAAAATAAAAGGGAGAGTGCACAAGTCCCAAACTCTATAAACAAAATAAAAAGGAAAGCTATGAAATCTTTAAAATAAAGAAGGAGTCCTCAAATCTTCCTCCTTTTTGCTGCCTGTTTTCCTTCTTCTTTGTCTTTCTTCTCCTAATCCTGCATCTGCTATGTCCTGTATTTGGTAGAAAGCTCGGGACACTGCAGCTCCTACATCTCCATCTGTAAACGAGACGGCCAGGCATCCTGATAAAATGCTAGAAATGGGTCCCATAGTGCAGATGAAAATAAACGACCTTGGATACTGTGAAGGATGATCTAACTATAACCGAACTGCTGCATGATCCGCTGAGAATAGTAGAAAGAAGACTGACGCAGACCAATCAGCAAAATACCAGGGTGATCTATGGTAGTCATGGTCTTGGCAGGGATTTGCCACCAAGAACACTGCCACGCGATATCTAGGCCTATTAGTGAAGAGAGATACTATGGCCAGGCTGCCTTCGTACTGCATATATGATAATAGGGGAGGTAGAGGAAAGCTGTAGCACTGTGCCTATCAATATATGGCTTATGTACAAGATTTACCTTCTCTATCAGCTAGATCTGTAGCAACAGTTAGATCAGTAAGTGAAAAGCCTTGCAGTATGACAAAAGTCTGATGAAGAGAAAGGTTTGATCTTACCTGAAGAAGCAAGGGGCTACCGATAAAAGTAGTGGTCTCACCACGATAAACAGCATCTAGGCCCAACAGTGTCTCAGCTAAGACAAGTGGTACAAAGTCCTTTTCCATCCACATCTGACCTGCGATGTCAACCAGTGCGCGATTAACTCGCCCCTTAGAAGAAACAAGAAGACACTGGGCAAGGAGATAGAAACAAAGGCCATAACGACGCCACAGCTAAAAATCGAGGTCGCTGCAGGTCGTCAGTAGGACGAAACCTCTCAATGATCCATGGAATGTCAAGGCTATCACCTGATGCCAAAAGATAAGCTTCCACCCTAGACAGGCCACAAAGTTGAATCACATGTTGTCGAGTTGAAAGGAAGAAAGTGCGCACAATAACGGAGCTTCGTGGAGTAAGGTCTAGGATAGTAGCAAATTTCTCCACAGTGGGGCATAACTCTTCAAGGCCGAACTTGAAGACGTGGGACTGCGAATCCCATAGTTGAGCAGCAGCTTTCAATAATGGTCCGTCAATCTTTACGGCCATTAGGGAAAACAAGGAGTTGATGCCGAAAGGGGTAAAGTTTAAACATTCAATATGGAAAAATGCCTCAATCTATGTTGAAAGGGGATTAGCTACTTTGGGATGAGAATGGCAGGAAATGGGGCCTCTGAGGCTATATTTATAAGGCATGAAAAGGCTAGAGATAAAAAAATAGCAAATGGTACAGTCATTGTGGTGACCGCCACCTTGGAGTGGCGACCGCCAACTTGAAGGAACACTGTACAGTGACATCACCCCTCTGACCAAACGACCGCCATATGACTATTGATGAAAGTGGCGACCGCCATGTTAGAATGTGGTGACCGGCAGGCTTAAAGGTAGCGAGCATGTGTATGACTGTAGTTTATAAAGCTTGTGTAAATTTTGACATTTGTATCATGCATCCATGATAGTTTGAGCAGTAAATACAAAATAAACCCTGCAAGCAGATGAATATAAAGTAGTGAATGGCACGAAGGCCCAGAAATGCATCAAAAAGTGGCAGTGCATATCAAAATGTAAACTGGGGCACCCAGGCCTAATAACCAACATACTGGGGCACGTAGACCCATAAATCAAGTAAATGTATAAGAATATATCAAACTGGGGCACGCTGGCCTATAAAAACCAAATGTATCAAAGTAAGTATATCAGAATTTATCATAAACTAATCGTAACTGGGGGAAGCTCTCTCTCTCTCATTGATGCCTCGAGCGAACCCATCGGGAGGAGGGACTAGCCTTGTTCGAGCTGACGTCCTCGAAGTGTCTCTCGACGTCATCGCTATCATCACCATCACTGTCGGAGGAGAAAGATACGACTCTAGAGCGACTCCTGGCAAAAGAAATGGATCATCTGGAGCGAGCTCTGGAGGAAGTAGCGCGGGATCCACGACCTCGAGCTGGAGCTGGGACAAGAGTAAAAGATGAAATGGGAACCTTTGGCTAAATGATGACAGCAGGTGGTACCGGAGGCTACCAAAAAGGAGGAAAAGAATTAGAACAGAACATAAAGAAGTACAATAAAGCTAAAAGAAGAGATAAGATACTCACGATGGCCACCGGTGTAAAAGTAATGCCAACTGCTCGCATAGTGGCATCCATCTGTCAGACCAGTGCCCTCAGGCCAGTAACCATCAGCATTGTCCGATCTAGCCAGGCCTGGTCAATCTGCAAATAACGAAAGAGAATAGTTCAAAAAAACTAGACAAATAAAAAGTAACTGAAGGAAAGGTGGAAGACAAACCTAGCCAATCTCAGCCATGAACTTGGATGATGATGGAACTAGGACTAGAAGAGGAAAGGGGAAGCTGTACACCACGGTCTGGATATCCTATGGGATATCAGAACCCAGCCCCTCTCCAGCACCACCTCTAGCAGCTCCAGTGGGTCACTCAACAGGCCTCTCCGCAACAGCTGCAGCAGCACCAGCATTAGCAGCACCGGTATCAGCAGCCTCCAATGCCCATCTCCTTCTCCTATCGCCAGGAATAGCTGGGCCAAGTTCTAGTGCTCCCTGTAGGTGTGCCTAGACCTAGGCTGTATAATCTCCCTCCGGCACCAGTAGCTCAAATACATGAGTCCCCACAATCTCCAAGAGCAGGTCGACACGGCTTAGGAGGTTTGTCTGGCACATGTAGACTGGAAGGACCACCGGTATCTTGAAGTGATCAAGATCGAGTGACTGACAGACCACTCGCTCCCTGAGATAGTACTCCCGATCGAATGGACCCTCTAGCAGGATCCGCCTCGAAGTAAGGTCTCGGATGGGCATCAGATCTGCGCTGGCCCAATCCTCCTGTTAGAGCCGCGCAGCGGAAAAATGTTCGATGAACAACGTCGTGACCGTAAAAAACGACGTTGTGCGATTTTCATGAAAAATAATAAAATAATCTGATATGTTATGATTAAATATATCTTCAAGAAACTTGAACAAGTTTCTTTAATGCCGAACAACGATCCGAGACGACCCAATGATCTTCTCACGTATATCCCGACGCACGCGACGATTCCAGTGAGTGGGCACCGATCTGGATTTTCATGTATTCTTGTCTTGGTTTCTTCTCACACGTATCTCCAAAAGTCAAAATACGGATTGCCCAAAGAGAGAGAGAGAGTGGCGGCTAGGTTAAGAGAATTAAGGTTTTTGTTTTGAAGCCTCCTTTTATAATATAAAAGAATATTTTATATTAAGTATATATATCCACACTTTTCTAAAATGATAAAAAGGAATATAAACTTAACATAAAACAAACCTATTTTCTCCTTATTAGGGCCGGCCACGTAGGGAGTAATCTCTAGGTGTGCCAAATTTCAAAACCGTCCTCCAACAATTTAATTTAATTCCTGAATGTCCCCAGCGGTAAAATCGTCATTCAAATTAAATTAAATAATAATCGAAACTAATAAGAAAAATAACCGTGCGTATAGTGGGCTACGTGAGGGATCATGAGGAAGTATAGGACTCGGGCTAACAGTACGAGAAAGCCAGATATCCCTAACTCTGTCCCCGAGTTAGATCCTTTCTCGCACGAACCAGAACTTATTCCACTAAAGGTCCTGACTGAACTCCCGGCCCTTACTCAAATTATGTCTTGAGTTTCCAATTATCAAATGCACTGAATACTCACCACGTATAAGATATGGATTCTCGATAAATAAATTAGGTTACACACAACCCGATTTAATTATCCTCTTTTCCTCGCAACTGCGCCGCTTAACCTTTTGATATGCCGGATCCGAAGACCCACCGTACATGTTTAGCATAATCAAACCTATAAGAAAAACACACGAACGAGAACTCCTCAACCTAAATCAGATGTGGTTTTTGTCAGCTGATTATCAATCATCGGACAAACAATGCTAGAACCGAACTCATCGGTATTGTTGATCGCATGGAAGAAATCTCAACCATTGACGACTCAAAGTACTGTATATTATCTGACCACAATTAATCAATCACTTTGGAATTAAGAGTTCGTACAATACATGATAATACGGGATGTGGATCAATTCATATAGTTAGTATAGAATCGATCATCCCATTGATCCCACTCAATACACTCCAAGCGTACTAACACATCGAGCTCGAACATCGAATTCTCAAAATCCAAATTCGATCCGTTCAACCTAGCTAAGACTAGCTACTATAATGATGTATTACAATGGTACCAATGAAATGTCTGGGTCCATTGCGATTGTGAGCCTACCTGTATAATCTGTCAAAACCTTTGACCCGATCTTTCGTGTAGCACGCACCGAGTTAAATACTGAACAGAATATAAGGACTATGCATTCATTCATTACAAATATAAATATGAAACCACGAATGCAAAATCATCTCAAATGTTTCTCATTAATATGCCAGGGATCTAGAATAAAATACATAAAAAGTATGACTTTTCAATATACATTCCCAACACCTCCACCCCCCGCCAAACATCCCAATGGACCTGCTAAAATTCAAAGTACAGTACAAAGAAAAGAACAGTAAAAAATGAATAGTGAGCAATGAATATAGTGTAGTATGATAACTGGTGTGTAGGATAAAGTGATTAGTGTATAGAGCAGATAACAGAAATGATCGGTTAATAGTACAGTGTAGTACAGTACAGTGAACACTATAATGCAAACAGCAATGTACAGTACAGTAAGAAGGAAATAATGATACCTGGTTGGGGGTCAGTCGGTCCAACGATACCTGGAATTGGTCGATGTCCTTCTGTCAATCTTCTTCCCCTTCAGGCCTCAAGACCACCGAGCAGCGCGGGGAATGACTAGAGGGTCTGTTGAGGATTTTTTCGGGACATGAAGCTCAAGGAACTCATAAGTCCATAGCTCTAAAGGAAAGATGTCAACAAGTAGATAATGGATGACAGGTAATAAAATGAATAAAAATGTGCCAAAACTAAAGCATACCTCCTAAACCCTCCAGTATCCCCTTATGCTGAGCTTTTGGGGGAACCGGGTCAAGGTCCTCATAAAGCTATAGAGAGTAGCAAGAGCAGCACATCCCTAGTCATATGTGACGACGCGGTTGAGGCGAGCAAGGGCACCCAAGTAATGTAAATGAATGGTATTCTCCTTATTTGAGAACGAGGAGGTATCGAACATATAAAGAAGGAATCCATGTGCGACCCACTTGTAGTGGCGGGGCTCAGAGCAGTGGAAATGGCGGAAGCACTCGAAGAACTAGGTGTATCGAACCCAGTCTTGGTCCATCTATACTGGCACAGCTCCGAGAAGATACATCAATGCGTCGGCAGAATGGGCGACGAACGGGTCAAATGAGATGGGAGCTCCTTCAACCCGGATGCTGGTGATCAGTACGAAGTCGAGAGACATCAGTGTAGCCTCAAAGGTGGTGAAATGGAAGGTGTTGGTGGTATCCCACTACTGCTCGGCCATGGTTGTCAGCCATACCCGGTCATTATTCGTTCTACCCAAAAGGGGTATAAACCGAGCAAAGCCAGAGGCATCAATAATAGCCCGGCTGGGAGCAGCGAGGGCATCATACCACTCTAACACCTCTTCGGAGGCAGAACTACCAAAGCCCCTAATGTAGTGACCAGCCTGAAAAGAAGAAGATAAGCAAAGGATATATAAGAGCAGACCAAGCAAGAGATATGCAAAGATATGCTGAAAGCAATAAAAATCCAAGGTTCATGTATGTGTGATGACACTTGGGTTCTCCAAAAGCCCCAAAGATTAGTCACCTTAAGCTCTAGTAAGCCAGAAAAATCTTTCAAGCCCTAGAAGACTAGGCACCATAAGCCCTAGTGTGCTAGGAAAATCTCTCAAGCCTAAAAATTAAGCACCCCAAGCCCTAGTGCACTTGGCAAACCCTGCACGTACTAGTAGAAGACTAAAAACCCCAATTGTGGAACCTTTTCAATTGTGGCGATCGCCAACTCCTAACCTGGCGATCGCCACCTTCAAATGGTTTAACGTGTCCCAAAATGTGTCAGCCTTTCATTGATTGAGAAATTCTATAAATACTGTACCCCTGGTACATTTTGAGGATAGAATTTGAGAGAGAGAAGCTCAGCCGAGTCGCCGAGCAATTCTAAGCCCCGACACCAAAATCTTGTCAAAGTACCGAGAGCCGAACCTCTGATGGCAACATTGATACCCTAACTTGGATCTTAAGGATTGGATTGTTGGCACCATTCCCCAACTCGATGATTCCTTAGCAATCTAGGTACCTTGTTTGGAATCCCGGACCTTCTAACTCCATTCCCTCTCTTTTGGAGTAATCGGGTTAAATTCAATTTTAATTCGTATGTTTCTTTCATTTATATAGTTAATCTCGTTTATCATTTAATTTGCTTCATGTAATTTGATTACTTTCATTAATTTCTTAGTTGTTAATTTACCCACATTTAACACTTAATATATTGTCATCTTTTATTAATTCATTAATTAGTGCTAACATAATTTAATAATACGACTAATGATGTCGTTATTGTTATAATCTAAATACTTACATATATATGATTGTAATGGTCAATTTTACACTTATATTTTATTTTTCACTTTCTTCTTTTAGCATTAATTTAATGTTCTTTTACTAACTTTATTTTCCTTTTTCTTTTAATATTAGTATAATTTTTTTTAGCATTTTTTTAATTTTTTTAAATTAGCTTTATTTTTCTTATAATGTCCCATTTTCTTTTGTTCTTTTTCTTTTTCTTTTTTCTTTAATGTTAATTGACTCTTCCATTCACAGTATTTATTTTATACTAGTTTAATATTTTTTTATTTTCCTAATTCTTCTTTTAAACAGTGGCATAAGTTTTCCCTTTTAATGTTAGTTTAATTTTCTTTTAATTCTATCTCTTTTTCTACCCTCTTTTGCTTTATTTAACATCAAAAGTTCACAAAAACTTCGTAATGATAGCTTTCTTTTCTTTTCTTTTTTTTTTTTTTTTCACTCATCAAATCTTTTAAACTTGACAGCCTAGTTTAATTTTTCCTAGTTTAGGCTTGTTAATTTATTTTACAAATAATATAATCAAATAATACCAATCTTAATTCCTTAATTTTAGTTTCTTTTCTTTCACTTTTAGAACTTCTTATCTTTGATTTTATAAATCATCCTTTTGTTCTTTTTTTTTATTAAAATCTTTAATTTTTTCTTTTGCCATAAAACCTTTATTTTTAATTTATTTGCTAGTAAACTTTCATTTAATGAAGAAATTTTCTTGTATGTATTTCTTATTTCTTTTATTAAAAATTAATCATGTTAATGCTAATTTAGTTTGTTTTGATAATATGCATGTTTTAGTTATTTTTTTTAAAATTTTGGTTAGAATAGTTTATCTTATTTTGTAGAAATTCATATTTAGGTAATTTTAGCAATTTCTAGCATATTTTTACTCTTTTATTTAAATCATGATTATTTTGGTGAATTTGCATGCGGATGTGCTCCATGTATCCTCTAGTTAGAAATTGCATGCCATAGGACTTAAGATTTTTTTTTTTTTTCTTATTTGCTTTGGTTTAAAGTTCTATATACATATGTTATGTATTTTTTTACTATTTAATTTTGGATGTTCTCTCTTTGTTTCTATTTTTTTTTGTATACATTTAAGAAATCTTATCAAAAGAACCAATAATAATTAGTAGAATTCATTCTTATGGTTGGGCGAACGGGGTGCCTAACACCTTTCCTGAGTCGTACCTTAGCCCCTAAACTCTTTTTTTATTTGGTTAAACATTTTAAAGATCAATAGCTATTTTTTTCTTATTTTTTCTTAAAAATCAAGGGGCGACTCTATTTTCAACAAAAAGGAGTTTTTAAAATTTAGCTTTCAAGGTGTTAAAATAATTTTCTAACATCCTTTGAATTCTCTTATTTTTGATCATTTCAAAAATCCAAAATTCGGGCGCCACACCAAGTTACAAGGGTTTTCGGCCCTTTATATCCCGTTAGAGGAGGTTGCCCAACTATGGGTGTTGTTTTGTCACGACCCAAAATCGGATCCGTGAACAAACCCAAAACATGCCATACATAAACCATATCCTTAGAAAGTACTTCTAAACGTAAGAATGTAACGGATATAACGTTTATAAGATTTGACAAAATGCTCAAAGTTCCAAAATTACATTCCCAAGTTTATCGCAAATGCTTGAGGTAACATACATTAACAATCAATTTCATTACATCATTTCCATTATCTTCTATACAACAAAACCAAAAAATAAACATCATGAAATCATTGTTCCCGTTCTTTCCCTTTTCCAAAAGTACCCATGGCTTTGGCATCACCCCGCTCTTTGGAACCTGAAAATTTTTTTGACATATAAACATGAGCCAAAGCTCGTAGGATAAAGATTAATTCATATATAATGTATGATTTGTGAGGTGTAATGGGTGTAACCAGAATCAATATGCACATTCATCCAAATCATTTTGTTTTAATAAACTCATCCACGCACATGATATTATGCATAAACTTTCGCGGGCTTTCACAGTAGGATCGCAGCCCCTCATTATGTATGAACCTTCACGGGCTTTCACCGTAGGACATGAACCTTCACGGGCTTTCACCGTAGGACCGCAGCCCCTCATTATGCATGAACATTCACGGGCTTTTACCGTAGGACCGCAGCCCCTAATTATGCATATTCCACATTCAACCGTAGGTTTTCAATTCAAGTGAATAATTTCATTATATAGTTTCTCATAGTTTACATCGTTACTCCAATATCACTAAGTACCAATAACACAATGTTGATAGCAAGAAGATCACATCATTTGAAACAGGTATATGCCCATCATGTATATAGTTACATATATGTCAATTCGCTCTTATTTTAAGAGAAAACTCAACAAATAGGTTTAATACATGCATCCCACCTCAATCTAGATATATTTATAGATGTGCTATAAGCTCAAAGGGTTAGGAATTAAATAAAAAGGGCCTATCTGAATGAAAATATGTTTTTTCACAACATTCGGCTAAAAACGGGTGAAAAATGATTTTAAAATTTTGATATACCCTCACTATTTTGATGATAACTTTTTCTACAAAAAGAAATTTTGTGTGAGAGTAGTCTTGTTGAAAAGAGGACTTCTGGAGCTTTGATTTGAGTACAAGAATGACCTAATTTGGAGTCCGAATGAGGGCAATATGATAGAACAAAGTTGGCCCTACGCAATCAGTCTGCTCGAGCTGACGTCGGGCACTCGAGCGCCCAACTCTCTGCCATGTGAGCGCTCGAGCAGACAGAGCTCCACTCGAGCGCGCTGGCACCCGAGAGAAACCTAGATTTGTCCCTATTTTGAGCTTCAAACCTCCAAACACATAACCCTTATAAAAAATACCTCAAATCTTTAATTTTAAACCAAATGCATTAGATTCAAGCCTCAAAACTTCTTTTTAAGACAACAAATCTTCAATTTCATGGATAATCATTTCCCAAAGAACCTCCAATTTCATGAAAAGTAACCTAACCCATACATAAATCTATCAATATGTTAATTAAGCATGCAATTGACTCAATTTTTACTCATATACACAAAATATCAACCTAAACCTACGCAAAACATAAGAGATAGTCTAGATCCTACCTTAGATTTGCTCGAAAGCTTGTGATTTCTTCAAATCTCCCTCCTAGGGTTTGGATGTTGAGTTTTCTTGTTCCCTCAAAGCTTTATCTTCACTCTCCTTGCTCCAAAGCTTGATCTTCACCTTGCTCACCCTTGATCAAGCCTTGATCTTCAAGATTCGAGAATGGAAGGTTAGGGTTTCTTGAGGTGGGGATGATTCTCCTCCAAGGAGAGGAAACAAAGAGAGAGAAAGAAAAGGTGAAGAATGGCTTTTGGGTTTTCTCCTCTCACGTGGCACATACATACTTAAATATTATTATTATTATTCCCAAACGTTTCCCAAGGCCCGCGAACCTTCTAACTAATCTCGATAGCCCGCTTGAGCGAACCTCCACTGCTCGAGCGGTGATTCCTGAACCTGAACTTCAACAAATTTCTTAAACTAAACTCAAATCTCCAACCTCACTCTTATTATCTCATTTCAATTTTTCCCATAATTATGTTGTTAATATTAATCATTAATTTAGATCTTAGAATTATTCCAAAACTCATTAATTCGTTCACGATCCTTCATATTATAGAAATTCATAATCTAATTTTTTTTGTCGCACCACAATATTAAACTAAAAACGAAAATCAATAAAATAAATGTGTATCGGGTTTTCACAACCTCTCCACCGTAGGAATTTCATCCCTGAAATTTGGTTCTTCTTAAGACTCAAAAAGTTTGGGATATCTGGACCGGATATCTGACTTTCTTTCCCAGGTTGCTTCTTTCACACCATGATGTCGCCATAACACCTTTACATACGATAAGGTCTTGCCTTGTAAAACTTGTTGTCGGATATCCAGAATCCTCATCGGTAGTTCTTCGTAAGACATATCGTCTCGTAGGCTCAACTCTGACCAATCTATCACGTGTGAGCGGTCGGGCTCATATTTTCGTAACATCGACACATAAAAGACATCGCGTACAGATGATAGTCGTGGTGGCAAAATGAATCAATATGCTACTTCCCCAATTCGTTCAAGTATTTCGAAAGGTCCTATAAATCATGGTGACAACTTTTGCCTTTGCCAAACCTTACCAAGCCTTTCTTCTGTGACACTTTTAGAAATACAAAATTCCCTACTTCAAATAATAATGGTCATCTCCGTCTATCGACATAACTTTTCTGACGACTCTGAGCCGTAATCAAACACTTTTGAATTATTGCAATCTTTTCAGTTGTTTCCCTCACCAATTCGAGACCTAGCAATGAGGCTTCTCCAACTTTGGTCCAACACAACGGAGATCTACATGGTCTTCCATATAAGGCTTCGTACGGGGCCATCTCAATGCTTTCTTGGTAACTGTTGTTGTATGCGAACTCAACTAGAGGTAGGTGATCTTCTCACGAACCACCAAAGTCCAACAAACAGGCTCGTAACATATCTTCCAAAATTTGAATTGTACATTTGGACTGACCATCAGTTTGAGGATGGAATGCTGTACTAAAAAGTAAATTGGTTCCCAAAGCTGCCTGTAAGCTCTGCCAAAATCTCGAGGTAAATCAGAGGTCTCTATCTGATACTATCAATATTGGTACACCATGGAATTGCACAATCTGTTGAACATAAAATCTTCCTAGCTTGTCCACCGAGTCGATTGTATGTATCGGGAGAAAATGTGTGGATTTCGTTAATCGATCTATAACTACCCATATTGCGTTGCGTCCTTTTGGTGACCTAGGAAGGCCAAAAACAAAATCCATCGTCACGTGTTCCCACTTCAACTCTGAAACTGTTAATGGTTGAAGCATACCCGCCGGTCGCTTATGTTCTACTTTTACTTGTTGACATGTGAGACACTTAGAAATAAATAAAGCCACATCCTTTTTCATGCCCTTCCACCAAAATTTCCATCAGAGATCATGATACATTTTTTTAGTTCCTGGATGAACTACGAGTCGAGAATGGTGAAAATCTTGTAGCACTTCTTCACGACAAACCTCAAGTACAAACAGTCTTCCCATAAATCTCAAGCCTTGATTCCGTAGATTGGTCTATCCTTTGGTATTTCCCTTGTTAGTGACACGTTCCCCATACGTTTGTGCTTCTTTATCATATTGCTAGGTCTCCATGACACGGTGTATGAGAATAGGTTGAGAGACCACAGTAGATAAGCAAATGCGATCCTCGGTCTCACCAAGATTAAGGTCAAATTCTCCAACCTCTTCCAACATTTTCCATTCTCGTATTGCGATTTGGGCTAAAGACTTCAAATAATTTCTACTGAGGGCATGTGCAACAACGTTCGCCTTGCCCGGGTGATATTGCAAACTAAAATCATAATCGCCCAGGTATTCCATCCATCTCCTCTGTCTGAAATTTAAATTCTTCTGCGAAAATAGGTATTTGAGACTCTTATGGTCAGAGAAAACTTCAAATTGTTCACCACAAAGGTAATGCCTCCACATCTTTAATGCAAAGACAACTACTGCTAATTCTAAATCATGTGTTGGGTAGTTCATTTCATGTGTCTTCAATTGTCTCAATCCGTATGCCACAACATTGCCCTGCTGCATCAGACCACACCCTAACCCTTCATGAGATGCGTCACAATATACCTCATAGCCGAGACCCCTCTCAGGTATAATCAGTGCCGGCGCACTAGTCAATCGATTCTTTAGTTCCTAGAAAGCCTCTTCACAAGCATCGTTCCACGTGAATTTAATTCCCTTATGAGTGATTCGTGTCAATGGTGACGCCAAACGGGAGAAATCTTTTACAAAGCGACGATAATACCATGCAAGGCCTAAGAAACTTCTGATATCAAATGCGCTTTGTGGTCTCTTCCAATCCTGCACTGCCTCTACTTTAAATGGATCAACAGTTACTCCTTCCTTTGACACAACATGTCCCAAAAATTTTACTTCGGGTAACCAAAATTCACATTTCTCATACTTGGCAAAAAGCTTGTGTTCTCTTAATAGTTGAAGTGCCACACACAAATGCTCCTCATAAACTTCTCTAGTTGGAGAATAAATCAAAATGTCATCGACAAAAACTACTACAAACTGATCGAGGTAAGGCTAAAAAAATTGATTCATCAAATCGTCACAGGGGCATTCGTTAAACCAAATGGCATCACCAAAAATTCATAATGTCTGTAACGGGTACGAAAAGTGGTCTTAGGTATGTCATCCTCTTGAACTCTTAATTGATAATAGCCCGATCTCAAATCGATTTTCAAAAAACATGTAGAGCCCTTCAATTGGTCGAATAGATCATCAATCCTGGGCATCGGATATTTATTCTTCACCGTAACTTCATTTAACTTTCGATAATCGATACATAATCGCAACGAGCTGTCTTTCTTTTTAGCAAACAATACCGGTGCTCCCCACGGTGAGACACTAGGGCGAATGAAGCCCTTGTCTAGCAAGTCCTACAACTGAATTTTTAGTTCCCTTAATTATGCTAGAGCAAAACGATAGGATGGCACCGATATTGGAACAGTCCCTGGGATAAGCTCAACAAAAAATTCAACTTCTCTATGTGGCGGCAATTCAAACAACTCTTCCGAAAAAATATCGCTAAACTAGCTCACCACCGGTGGAAGCTCTCTTCGTACGAAAGAATCATTCTTAGTCAAAAGAGTAGATAGAATCATATGCACATTAGTTAAATGGCTCACATTGCCTGGTTGAGGTGTCATCTCATAATCCTTATCCCCCACGTAAAAGAAAGAATCTCCTTATGGCATATACAAGAAAATCCTTCGTCGATCACAGTCAATAAACTCAAATCTCAATAGCTATCAAGCGGTGATCTCAATAGCTCGCTCGAGCGGTGATCTCAAATCTCAAATCCTTCTAACTGATCTCAATAGCCCGCTTGAGCAGACGCCCACCACTCGAGCGGTGATTCCTAAACCTGAGCCTCATCAAATTCCTTAAACTAAACTCAAATCTCCAACCTTACTCTTATTATCTCATTTCAATTTTTTCCATAATTATGTTGTTAATATTAATCATTAATTTAGATCTTAGAATTATTCCAAAACTCATTAATTCGTTCACGATCCTTCATATTATAGAAATTCATAATCTAATTTTTGTTTGTCACACCACAATATTGAACTAAAAACAAAAATCAATAAAATAAATGCGTACCGGGTTATCACATGTTTGGCCCTATAAGAGAGATTTCCCGTTGAGCGGAGATTTTTGCCTTAAAGGTTATGCGGGCTAAATCCCGAATTATAGCAGATACCACTCGGGTTAAGTCACTCGTGCTTTGTTTAATTAAAATAAGTTTATTAATTTTGAAAACCACACGATCTGAAAGATTTCAAAATATCTTTTTGTGTACACGATCCAAAAAATTCCAGATTATCAAACTATCTTTTGTGTTTTAATGCATAATAAATATTAAGATTAAATATTTTTTTATTTAATTAATTCAAAATTTGAAATTAATTTTTATATTTTTCCAAGATATCAGATTTCTTAAAAAATCATCTTAAACATGTTATTTTGTAAAAATAAAATATCTAAAATTTTTACATTGAATTAAAAAAAACTTAATTTTATTTTTCTTTACGAGATATTAATTAAAACCATTTTTTTTAATTAATTAAATTAACATAAATAAATAAAACAGATCTATATCATCCATGCAGTTTAAATATAGAGTAGTAGATAAGTCAATAATCATGCATATGAGATGCTGTGTATGCAATGCAAATGCCCAACTCGACATACAGCCAGATCATAACAGGAATTCTACACTTGGAATTACCAAAGTAGACTTTTATAGATAATTGATCACCAAAGCCATCTGCGTACCTCGTTGCGATTAGTAAACGCTCGCTTAGGCTTCATGCCTCAGCTATTTTACTCAATGGCATGGGGTCCTCACCATTCTCCAGGCTAACAAAATTCAATAGTTAATCAATCAATAATATAATAAGCAATTTGTTCCACCTTAAGATTCGTGATGCCTCCGCCATTGTCAACCCAAAGTCTAAGCCATCAAAATCAAAATGCTAGTGACGAACCCATAGTGCCCAACAATATTTATGATAAACCATTTCAAACACCAAGGACGCACCTAGGGTGTATAAACCAAATTTGTAACACCGGGGATGCACCCAGGGTGTACAAAGGGAATATATTCCAAAATATTTACAAAAAATAGCAACCAAGGACGTCCTAGACTTGGAACCAAGAAAGACAATAACTAATCCCCACAACAGTTCACACAGATGGACTCCAATATGCCAGGATGCAAGTGACAATATCCATTATGTATAATATGGATCTCAAGTACAACTATCTATAGCATGGCATCAACTAGCATGGCAAAGTTTATAGTACAACTCACTAAGCATAAATACAACTGTGTGAGGCACAAGTTACAATTCTCAAGATATAATTCAAACTTGATACTATGAGTTCAAATCATCGTACATTCACTTAAAAACACTAATAAACTAACTCAAATCAATCAAAACACAAATTTGGGTCTCACGACAAAAGGTATAGCAACTTTAAAGGCCAAGTTCAAGTACTAAATTTAAAGGGTCGATAGGGTTTTTGGGCATCTAGACTTGGAATCAAGGTATGATTTTTAAACACCATTTAGATAAAAATATTTTCTACAACTCTTATGTTTAAAACTAAGTCCAAAACCTAAGGCAAATGGGTGAATAAAGCATTCTAAGCGAAAATAGTTCAGCATTTTTATCAAATTTTTACCAAAAATACGCCCCTTTTGGTCTCGATTTTTGGATATGTTCTATTTAAACATATCCCCTAGGAGTCTCATGAAGGGTTCTAGGGATGGTTGTTTGAAACAAGTTGAAGATATATGTCATTTTGTAAAATAGGTTCTATCAGCCGCCAAACCCTCAGCAGAACCAATTTTGTACAGAGAGTTTGAAAAGGTTTTGATTGACTTTCCCAAAGTATCTAGGTTTGATATTTGGACAAGAAGTAGTTCAATATACTACCTACAATGTTCATGTAGACCACGTTTGAAGTAGGCCACTAAAAATAGGAGTTTTTGGCTATACAAAAATATGTGATTGAAGTGTCCTTTAATGCGATCTTTTATGGGTCTACAATCCCGGTGAGTTGAATAACGATATTAATTATATGATAAATATTAATTATTGACAGAATTCACGTCCCGAAAGATCGAGATTGATGATATCCCCTTAAGGAAGCCTATAAAATTTGACTGAGCCAAACTCTACATGTGGATTTTATAATCCGGTAGTCAAATAAGTTAAGCGAAAAGGCTTAAAGAATTTTTTAAGAAGCTGATTCAATATAATTTTTATTAATTTAATTTAATCGATGGATATCTATAATCTTAACGTGGGGAGAATAATATGTAACGCCCCGAATTCCCAAGAATGTTAACAACATATATCGATATTCAATTAGGGTTATTCTACCAATGCATTATAGATAAATAGAGTACTTAATTGCATAATTAATGTTTAAGTACCTGGAAAACCATTAAAGTAAGTATAATTATTACAGTCTTCCATCAGAACAAAACATAATATCTTGAATCAAAAGCTTAGAGACAAAAGAAGAACTGAAAGACAAAATTTACTCCTCCCCAGGAGTGATGTTGAATCCTTGTGGCTCATCGTACCCTTCTTCTTCCAAATACTCAGGCTCTTCGTGTTACTCCTCTTCTTGTAATTCTTGCCTTTCACTTATGGCGCAAACGCAGTCAGCCGAAACGCGTAAGTAAACCCTAAACCCTATCTAATTAAACCCACAAGTAATCCGCCAACATCTACAGTTATAAGGATTTAAGCATAATATTTTTGGAGAATAACTAAGTACATAATTTATATACAAGCAGTACAATACAATGCATGAGATGCATGTGCCCATGGCCCAACTTTA
Organism: Heliamphora exappendiculata; assembly: GCA_034768845.1. Taxonomy (NCBI): domain Eukaryota; kingdom Viridiplantae; phylum Streptophyta; class Magnoliopsida; order Ericales; family Sarraceniaceae; genus Heliamphora; species Heliamphora exappendiculata. The sequence goes on from JAOTRH010330617.1 coordinate 24,489, forward strand.
CCTATACAACTGATCATGTGAACTCTACCCCAAAAATTCTAAAGAACATACTTTATGGATAAATTGCATACTCAAGCCATCACTACTCTTCGTTGCGAATAGTAAATCCTTCGCTCAGCTACTTGCCACAGCTGTTTTACTGCTAAATTTGCAACGGTGTAGGGTTAGGGGCCAGCTTAGGCTATGTCCAGACACTCCCACCATAAGAAGCATGATGCCTTCGCACCAGTGTCAACTCCAAAATCCAAATTACCAATAATAGCTCGCCAGCGATGAACCTATGGTGCTCAACAATATCATTAACACAAATTCTATAAAAATTCAATTTCATTCACCGGGGATGCACCCATGGTGTTCACAAAAAATACGTTCTAAATAATAACAACTGGCAACCATGGTCGTCCTGGACTTAGAATCACAAAAAATAATGACTCCAAAACTCCCAACCCACAATGATACATAAAATATAGACTCCAACATGTTCATGGATGAAAAATGCCAGTGCTCATGTCAAAACGTTCCAATATATCAACAGTTACATGGTATAACATCAATCACAATGCACTAAGTACAAGCATATGAAGCATAGATAATAATTCTCAAGACTTGGGTTCAAACTTTATAGCATGGATTATAATCATCATATAATCACTTTAAAACATTAATCATCTAATTTAAAATAATTAAAACATATACTTCAAGTCCCACAACAAAAACTGATTCAATCATACACTTAACAATTAAATGGCCAATTTCAAGTGTCAATTTAAACAGAACAGCAGTGCTTTGGGATGTTTAGAATTTGAGTTAGGTTCTGATTTTTGGACAGCAATTAGAAAAAAACATTTCCTACAACTATTATATTTAACACTAAGGTCAGATCCTAAGTCAATTAGGTCATTAATTTCATTTAAGAGAAAATGGTTCAGCATTTTTAGGCATATTTGACAAAAATTATCCTTCCGTTGTTAAAGTGTTTGGTGCATCAAACCAAGTCAAAATAGGCCCGATTTTGAATATGTTATAGTTTATCATGTCTACTACATTTCTTATGAAATGTGAAAAGGTTGGTTGTTTGGAAAACTTTAGTGTTTTTGGCCATTTTATAAAATAGGTTCAGTCTGCCAGAAACACTCAACAGAAATCTGTCACCAATAGATGGTTTAAAATTCATTTGGGACACCAACCAAGGGACATGATTTTTGATTTCTGGATAGTCTCTAGATTGACATGTTACTAACAGTTTAATTTGCTAAACCACACCAGCATCTTGCAGGGGGTTTTATCCTATCAAGAATTAATATTTGAGGCTAATATTTAGTGGGTTGCTAGATCTACATGTCCCCTACAAACTTCTATGTTTCGACCTAAGCTTGAATCTCATTCTAAATTAGGAGTTTTAGGTCTGCAATAAAAACTATTCTAAATCTGTCACACTTTAGTAAAAATGCAAAATCTCAAGTTCTACCTAATGAAATCAGTTCAAGCCAATTTTGTATGAAAGCTAACATCAAAACCTAGGTTAATATATAAAGAGCTCACTTAGATGATTTTTCTAGAATTAGTTGTGATTCTTCAAAGTTTCAGGCAAAAAGTTAAAACTTAAAGAAATTCAAGCCTAACATGGTTTCTAGCCACCTAGCATGTTATTGGTCATGCTTTGATTAATTTTCTTCGCATGCATGTGGTGTATGTTTATTTATCTAAACTTCATAATATATATAAGGCACAAAACTCAAAGCTACCAACCTCCAACCACTTAACAAATCACAGAACTCCCAAAATAGTCTCTAAGTTCCAACTATGACGCATTTTTTCTTGTGTTTTTGCTCTTGTTCTAGATTTTTAGTTTATGCATGGGTTGAGGTGAGTTTGGGACAAATTTGAAAGGGGCTTTAGAGAGAGGATTAGGGAGTTACTTAATTGGAGATTGAATCCTAGGGTTAAAGAGCAAGACTAGGACTTAGCTTTAGTTCTCTCCTTCCTTTCTCCTCTTGATTCCCCTTCTTCTTCCTTTCTTCTTTCCCTCTCTTCTCTCAAGACTTAGCTATGATTTCAGAATTTTGGAGAGGGTTTTTGGGGCTGGTTCGATTGGGGAAAGGGAGTTAGGGTTGTATTATAGAAAATTTTGAGTAAAGACTAATGATGTGGGTGGTGCTGTAAACCAATGGGTTTAAATGCAAATTTAAGGGTTTTATCATAACTTGTGGTATGGTGTGGAGAAAGAAAAAGGGTGTTTTTTCTCATCAAAATCTAATTTTAGTGATTTAATTCAATTTATTAATGTTTTGATGGTGTAATTTTTTTTTTGGTAATTAATTGTAACATAAAAGAAAATGATGTATATGTTTACAAGGGATATATCCCAGGCCTTAGAACCCAAAAAACCAATAGACATAAAACCGAACCACCAAGAGCCAAGGGTACTAGCCTGGATTTAATCATACACAAGCAGCTAAGCCTGAATGCTTAGACCATAAGTCGAAAAGTGTAATGGGATAGGAAACCAGCCAAATATAGCCTAAATAAAGATGCCTATACAAATAAACTTTACACATCAAACAAGCATAAAACCACCCAAAAACCAGAACCTGTGTAAATAACCTTGGTTGTACCAAAAAGAGCCAACACCATCAAGACACTTTAAGCATCGCAGCACCAAAGGCTAATCAAATAAAGAAAACAGCCAAATCCACTCCAACCGCAACCAAAACATAGCCTAGGGAGCCATATACCTTTTCAACCCCAGCGGCCTAAACATCAAAACTGAACAGGAGCAAAACCAAAAAGAGGAGAAACATGTCCAGAAACCATCAACACAACCCCTTCAAAATCATATGTGACGAAGCATAGGACAACTCGAACCAGAAAAATGAAACACAAAAGAAGCAGCAACTTCAAAACGAGCTGCTTGGCAACACGACCTAAACGCACATGCCCAAACACACACACACACACGGAGCCCTACACAAGCCGTAGGGAAAGGCTATATACAAGAAATTAAGCGCAACACAACAAATTAAATACCTAACCAGCCAAACTTTGAAGCACCAAAATACAAGCATAAGAGGCTAATACATAACACCACACCCGACAAGGACTAAACCGGCAAAAAAAAAACCCAAAATAGTTCTCCCGATGATAGAAACAAAAGTGAAAATATAAGAGAGTACCAAAAAGCCAACTGCTATGAACACCTCTCATAGTTGACTAACCACAAAGACCATCTACACATTATGCTCCCAACTGATGCTTCTTCCTTTTTGGGGCTGCCAGCACACGGGACCTGAACAAGAAGTAAAAGAAGAAAATGAAAGCCTTACATAGAACATACGGACCTAGAGAATAAGATACACCTAACAACATACGAGAGAACTCAGCACTCCAATGGAAGGGAACTAATCTCACAAAACATTCAAAAAAGTGTATAACTCAAGCTCTAAAGAAAAAAAGAAGCAAATCTCACTATATCTCCACTTGAGAGAACACTGCACAAATGAAACAGAACAGTTCAAAGTGTTAGATAAAACCTCTCAACACTCCCTCATGTATAGTGTTTAAGGTGTAGCTCTCAACACTTTTAAGAAAATGACCCAAGTCTCACAGCTCCATAGAATCTCCACTGTGATCTGCGCAGAAGCAAACTATAAGAGTGACAAAATAAATGACTTTACTACCCTTAAGCATCAAGGGATTAGAGAACCCTTGAATGTCTTGCATCCCAGCACTTTATCAAAAAGAGAAAGAAATTAGTCATGAGAATCAAAAATGGAATTTAGAAGACTCCATTCCCTTTAGATAACCAAATCGAGAGAAGATAAAATTAAAACTTATAAGCCGGTCAAAACTTATAAGCCTCCCTTAAAGGGATATCGTCAATCTCAATCTTTCGAGACGTGAATTTCGTTAATAATTAATATTTACCATATAAATAATATCGTTATCCAACTCACCGAAAATATGAACTCATATAAGATTGCACATTCTAATGAATCAAAATAACGAATATTAAATATATGCAAATCAATAATTATTTTAAGATTAAGAGAATAAGCACTATTCACAATAACCTTGGAATGTAAATTAATTTATAGAGTTAGTATAAAATTAATTATCCCAAATGTCCCGTTCAATACACACAAAGTGCACTGACACAGAGAGTCGGAATAATAGATGACGCTATTATCTGTTCCTTGTAACCAAAACAGGATTACTAAAACTCTGTACTACAGTCATACTGATGGTATGTCCATTTCTATCCAAACTGTGAACATAGAACTTATATTTTGTAAGAACCTAAAATCTGATATTCTATGTGCAAGTTGTACTCTACACACCAGATTAAATACTGTACAGAATATTAGACATCTATGCATAACATTAAAGAAATAAAATACATATATTGCTCAAAAAGATTCTCATAAAATAAAAATTAATTTTATTAAAAAATAAAATTAAATACTAAAAACATAGATTTCAGTATATCAACCATAACAATCTCCCACTTATACTCAAAACCATGCTTCCACACATCTAACTCCCATGCCCTATACATGATTATCAAAAGTCTTTGCCGGTAAGTTCTTTGTAAAGGATTTGTAAGATTGTCTCCTGATGTAAGCTCTATGTCTGACTAAAAATCTGAGTATGTGTACTTCAAAGGTACCAAACTATCTACCTTGTAAACCAACATATAATTCTTAGCCCTTTTCAGGTACTTGATTATATTCTTTACCGCAGTCCAATGCTTCTGCCTTGGGTTAGACAGATATCTACTAATCATGCCAACGACAAAACAGATGTCGAGTCTAGTGCCAAGCATAACATACATGAGGCTTTCTACTGCCGAAGCATAAGGAACTACCTTCATCTTCTCTATCTCATCAGGTTTCTTAGGATACTGATTCCTGGATAGAGTAATTCCATGCCTGAAAGGAAGAAGCCCTTTCTTGGAATTTTGTATGCTAAAATGAGTAAGGATATCATCAATATACTTTGCTTGTGAAAAGCCCAATATCCTTTATTTTTGATCTCTCACAAGCTTGATCCCGAGCATATGATTGGCTTCCCCCAAGTTCTTCATATCGAACTGCTCAGATAACTATATTTTAACCGTAGACAATGCTCCCACATTATTTTTTATGAGCAAAATATCGTCTACATAAAGTACTAAGAAAATCACCACACTTCCATCATACTTCTTATACACACAGGACTCATTCGGACTTTGAACAAAACTATAAGACTCAATGGCTTGATCAAACCGAGTGTCCCAAGACCTCGATGCTTGCTTATGTCCATAAATGGATCTCTTAAGCTTGCATAACATGTGCTCCTAGCCTTTTGCAATGAATCGTCTAGTTCTATCATGTAGATATACTCATCAAGACTTTTATTAAGGCAAAGTTGTCTTGACATTTATTTGCCAGATTTCATAATCAAAATGTGCGGCAATGGATAAAATTTTCTCTTGTAGATTCACTTGCATCAAATAGATTTTATCCCTTTGGGTGATTCTATAAATTTTTAAACCTGATTGGAATACATAGATTATATCTCTGAATTCATAGCCTTTTGTCAATGATCTACATCTTTGTCCTAAAGTACTTCATTGTAGTTATAGGGTTCGGTATCTAGTTCTTCCAGGATTTTGTCAAAAGACTCTCCCAAGAACATATACTAATCAAGTTGATGAATAACCCTCCCACTATGATGAGACACAACCTGTGTCTGTGTACTAGCAGTAACACGCTGTGCAGAATATGAATAATGTGCATCAACACCTTCTTCTAGATTTTCACTTGTCACAATAATCCTCCCACTACGACGAGGTAATGGGATATCAGTGACATATTCTTCTGTTCTACTGATATTTTCTCTCAGTTCTTCCAGAATAATTTTGCTACTAGGCCTATGGTTCATAATATAATCCTTTTCCATTATTAGAAAATGGGGTTTTTGCGTTGGTTCTCTACCATCGCAAATAATACTCTTGCCTTCACAAAAGGATATTTGCGTCGGCATTGCGATGGCGAATGGGGGGAGGCAACTGTCCAGGTCACAAAAGGGTTTTTACAACGGCACGTAGCCGTTGCAACCATTTACAACGACACTTTATTCTTTTAGCGACAGTACTATTTTCGACGTGGAAACTTTTTAAAAATCATGTTTTTACGGTCACAAATGGTAGCGATGGCAATGGCCAACGCAAATACTATTTACAAACGTGTTTTTGCAACCGCGCAGTGTCGTCGCAAAAACTATTTTAAATATATACTTATTTGCCACCGCATAATGGCTGTCAGAAAAAACTTCTTGCGACGGTATAACTTTCGACGCAAAAAAATATAAAACTCCAAATTTTTTTACTTGGGCCTTGTGCTGTTGCAAATGGTATAACTTCCGATGCAAAAAAAAATATCAAACTCCAAATTTTTTTACTACGGCCTTGTGTCGTCGCAAATGTGTTCATGCCTTTTGCGACGGTTAAATACCGACGCAACATGTGTTCATAATACTTATTTGTTGCAATTACTATTGGTTTTAGCGATGGAAACAGTTTCGATGCAAAAAATAAAAATAAAAATTTATCCATCCATTCTCATCTAAACATTCATTCATTTATCTATAACAATATATCAAATGTTATCTCTTTATAACAATATTCATATCCGCTCAAACGCATATCAAAATATTTACAAAATACGCATTCATCAAATACAAATCAAAACATATTAAAAAGTGCACCAAATATGTCTCAAAATAATATTTAACTTTCAACAAGTACAACTCAAAATAAATCATTTTTGTTTCAATAAGTAAAATCCAAAATAAATCTTTCTCTATCGCTAATTATTTTGCCCCACCATCACTTAATATTTCTCCTTCTCTATGTGACGCCCCGGTCCCCGGGCACGTCAAGACATACATAACTATAAATAAGGAACATATTATAACGGAACATTCATAATTACATAAGATAATTAATACATCATTAATGGTTAAGAATTTATTCCAAATACTTAATGATTACAGTCATCCAGAAATTTTAACAAAAGTTATATTATGTCTATTGAAAACAGAACAAAAGATTAAAAAGGTAGACATCCTACATCTTCAAGCGACAAAGTTGGGGTCTGCTGGCTTCTACTACTCTCTTCGCTCCTCGATGTCTTTTTCTCCTACGAATGTACCCTCAGCAAACTGTTCTTCTTCTTTACCTGTGGCACGAATGCCATGAGCCGGAGCCCAAAAATAAATTTTCTGAACCGTCTAACAAACTCACGACAAAATATCCTATAATACATATCATATAATACCTAATACAATTTTAAGGCCAAATAGACAGACAATTTAACATTTTCAACATGGTAAGCATATGTAAGACCAATTGTGCGAGTGCGTGATGCAGATGAATGCAATGTAGTTGCCCAACCCGATTATAAATCAACCAATCAAATTTTGAGTAACATCTTTACGTTCCCGTACGTTAGGCTCCCGTACGCCAACGTCCCCGGTCACGACGGCGTATAGCAAACGTTCGGCTCAAGACGTGTCACGGCTCAAGACATAACACGGCTCAAGACATAACACGGCTCAAGACATATATAACCAAAGGATGATCATATCTAACACGATAATCAGAATGGTACCATTACGTTTCTGTATGTTAAGTTCCCGTTCGTCAGCGTTCCCGATCACAACAGCGTATAGCGGCTGTTCGGCTCAAGACGTGATACGGCTCAGGACGTAACACGGCTTAGGATGTACATGACCCAAAGTCTACATATCAATATAATAACCTGAATGATACCACTACATTCCCGTACGTTAAGTTCCCGTTCATCAGCATTCCCGATTACAGCGGCGTATAGCGGCTGTTCGGCTCAAGATGTGATACGCCTCAGGACGTAACACGGCTCAGGACGTATATAGCCCATTGTCAACACCCCCATCAACAAGGACTCTCTAATCATGATATTATTCCAAACCCTCCATCCTTATTCTAAATCCTCTAGCCAATAATTTACACACAAAACCCAACCCACAAGATACCCCAAGTGCAATGCAATGATGCTTATGGTACAACAACTCGTATCTTAAAGTACAAGTTAACAATAGCATGGTATGAAACTAAACATGGCATGACGTGCAAAACCAACATTACATAAAGTACAAATCTTTAAAACATAAGGTATAACTCACTAAAGCATAGAGTACAAGTATATAAAGCACAATTTAGAATTTATGTGACATGGATCCAACCAATCGGCATAATTTGTAATTATTAAATTGTTAATTTCATACACAAATTACTCACATAAATCATTTAAATACCATATATTCAAGTTCCACAAGGTGGCACGCTACTCATACACTTAGCCAAGTTTAGGTAATTATTCAAGCGCCAATTTTAAAGTTACAATAGTGTTTTGAAGTACCTGGACACGAATTTAATTTTTGATTTTTGAACACCAATTAGATAAAAATATTTTCTAAAATTTTCATATTTATCACCAAGGTCAGTTCTTAAGGTAAAATGGTCATTCATTTTATTTTAGTAAAAACTCTTCAGCATTTTACTGAGAAAATCATAGGAATCACGGTTTTGGGGCATCAATTGGAGGGATATTTCTCTAATTTTTGGTGGGGTTCTAGTTTAAGATGTCCCCGACAAGTTTCATGTTTGTGCTATGGAATGTTATTTGGAAAACGTTTGAGATTTTGGCAAATTCATAAAAATGGTCCAGACACCCTAAAAAGGGTCTACAGAATGTGATTTTAGCAGAGAATGCTCAAAACCTTTGGTGTATCATCCGTGGGTATTTTGGGTAGATTTTTGCTCAAATATTCGTTTAATATGTTAGATACATTTTTCATTTTTACTACTTTTGGATTTGAATTTTAAAAAGCTTTGTTTTGGGTCACACTAAAATGTGTGACAGAGAGGTCTGTCAATTACTGAACCTAAATAGTGACTTTGGGAAGGGCTTTGACCTATCAAGACTTCATATTTTGGCTCATTTTTTGTGGACAAAAATATAAGTTTGTCCTCTACAAGTTTTATATTTTGACCTAAGCTCGGTTCTCATTCTAACTTAGGATATTTGGGTCTACAACTCATAGTGGTCAACATATGACACTCTTTGGTAAAAATTAAATATCTGGAGTTCTACCCAACGAAATCACTTCAAACCAATTTTGTAAGAACAAATAACTCAAATATCTTGGTCTGGACACAAAAATAACTTTAAGATCGTCTTTCTACAATTATTTATGATATTTTAAAATTTGGTGGCAGAAAGTGAATAAGTCCAGAAAATCAGGGTACTTAGGGTTTTGGTTGCTTAGTTTATGTTGTGTACATTTTTGATAAGTTTTCTTTGCATGCATGTTGTAAACTCATATAAATGAAAACTCTAGAACATGTTCAAGCCATAAGACTTGAAAATATACACATGCAAGCATATACAAAGCACAATCTTGCCCTAGTAGTCCACTGTTTGCATCTACAACGCCTTTTGAGTTATTCTTCATTTTTTTTTCTTAGGGTTTGTTATAGAAATGGATTGAGGGGTATCTCGAGGGAGAATATCAGAAGGTTTAAGGGAGTTTCTTACCTCTTTTCATGCTCAAAAAGATTGCAGAAGAAATGGACTTGGTTTTAATGATTCCTCCTTGGTTCCTCCTTGGTTCCTCCTTCCTTCCTTCCTTCTCTCTTCTCCACCTCTCTTAGAACACTTAGACTATTTGGTGGTTGCTCTCCCACTCTCACTCTCTCTCTCAGCCAAATGTCTCTCAAGAGAATGGGGGTTATGCCATGTTTTATTGAAAAATAAATTGTAATGGGGCTCAATTATTACATGAAATTTAAATTTGAATTTTTTTAAATTTCTATTGATTGCATGAAAGGTGGGGGCTGTTTGAGATATGAAAAATCAGATTTGGGGTAGGGGGATTTCGTCCATGCAATGTTTGGCAGATAAAAAAGCTGATTTGGCAATTAATTTGGGTTTTAATTTGTATTTTGGTATATTTTTGTGATTATAAATGCGAAAATATTAATTTTATGTGCCTAAACATACTAAAACCTATTATATTAATGTATTTATAATTATTTTAGTCTTTCCATGATTTATCATAATTTTGATAGCAATTAAATAAATAATTGTGGACTTTTAAGCTAAGTTAAGCTAGTTTGACTACAATTGACTTTTTGACTTATTTATTGTGTAGACTTTAAATAATTATTTGTTTTCTTTTATTGACCTATATTATTATATTAATATTTATATTATTTATATAAAAAGTATTGAGTCAAAATAATGCTTAATTTATACATTTTTTTTCATTTTTGAGCTTTAAAAGATAAAAAGTAACTTTTTGGGCGCATATCCCTAGGTGTCAGGCCATGCAAGGAAAATTTGGTCATTTTTGTTGTTATTTTTGTATTTTATTAATTAATTGTATATAAATATCTGATTTTGAGTTGCCATGCGTCAAATTTTAGATTTTTAGTACTTTTTGCAATACTATAGGCAAAATGGTCATTTTATCCTAATTATGAAAATTTTTTATTTTTAATTTAATAATTTATGTTATTTGCTTAATTTAAGCTGTTTCAAGATTTTTTTGATTATTAGGGTCTTGCCTCTAAGTATTTGGTGTCTTTTAGGGTTTTAGGTTACTTAGGGTTTCTTTTTATTCATATAGCGATCTAGGTTCTTATTGCCCATCCGTAGTTAATATTAGGATTTGGGCTAGATCGCTCCATGGGTAGTTATATTCCAGGCTGTTACAACTAGGATTCGGGCCGAGTTGTTACAGTCTAGGTGGTTACTACTAGGGTTCAGACCGTGGTATTACAATCTACCCTCTTTAAATAAATTTCGCCCTCGAAATTTCACTCGAAAGGTTGTAGATGATTACTTGCATGTCTTCTCTTCAAAGTTGTGTCTTTGAGTTTTTTGTTATTGAGGGTGTGGACAAGGTTGGGTTCATATGTTCAACATTTTGGGGAAAACAGTAGTTTAACCTTACTAATCTCTTAAACCGACTACTACAAAATTTTCAATGATCATGTAGCATACTTGTGGTGCAAGAATTATTTGACTTGCAGAGATCTATTCTGACCAATCAATTCCTCTCTATTTCTATTTCATATATAGATAATCTCGCAGTGTTGTTCACACATAAAACCTCATATGGTTGCCAAAGCTAGTTGAAAGCTTGTTATTGTAAGTGGCTTTGACCGAAAATAAAAATTTCATTCAATTTCTTTTATGCTCACTCTTACATACTTTTGATGGTTCAGAACTGGGTGTTTAGACTGCCCAGGTGAGATGCGGGTCTTGGTTAGGTATAGTAGAGAACTTAAGTTGGTGTAAAATCTCTCGGATATAATTTTTGCTTGTAGCTACCGATGTGTGTGGGGTTTAACCAATAGAAAACAGGTGATCTTGGTGAGAAAATCCATCATAACCTAAATGCTATAATTTCTTTGAGGTAACCCATAGTAACTCAAATGTTATTGATGTCGTAACGATCCTAGCAACGAAGTCCATAGTCACATGCTTTCATTCCTATTCCAGTCTTTCCAAGTGTCATACCATTTCTTATAGCTTTTGTCGTTGTTCCTTCGCGTATTGGTACGTAGGGTTTGAGTGTTTCTTCTAATGACTGGATCGTCACTTTAGGGAAAATATTGAGTAGTATGATTTATTGTGGTTGGATGGTTAATTTCCCATCAAGCTCCTGATGGTCATGGTTGTTGTCAAAATTCTTTATTGAAGAAGAGGATGGCAGGATTCGAGTTTAAAAAGGCTAACATGCATACTCAGGGTATTCTGAGCTTGAGATTGTCTCTTGTTTTTCACTTCTCTACTGTCGGTATGAACCTATCATTTCCTGGGTTGTTGGCTTTGTGGGCCCACTATGAACTAGTCTAGGGAAATTCTAAATCTTGTTATATAGTAATGTCTTGAGTCCTTTGATGTAAAGCTATTGTTCTTAATTGTAGATAACTGATTGCATAGTTCTACTTGTTGGGTCTTTTAAAAAGGTGTAGTCCATTGAGTAAACCCTTACTTAACCATTCCTGTAGTCGAGGGTCTCAAGTTTTAAAACTTCATTAAATGCGGACGTTGATGATACTTTGAGTCGTAATAATAAGAAAAGATTGCCCTATGATTCGAAGAGGTGTTAAGAGGTTCCTGTGCATGGTCCTAATCTTTTGTGAAAGCGTTGAAGCCTAATAACGTAATATCCTGACGATCGTTGTTACTCATAGACTTATGGGCAAGGTTTCGAAGATCAATAGACCAAAACACACATGGAGTTTGATAAGGAGGGTCAGCTCAATTTTTACTGGTCTTAAAGAAGGTAATCGCATGGCAGTGAATAGGTAAGCATTTAGTTGAGGATCTCGAATGGTATAGGTACGAGATGTAGCTAGAGTTAGCTCATTTCGGGATGAAACCCAGATAATTCAAAGATAGGTTGAATGAGGGTAAGGGGTTATAGTTAAAACAATCACAGTTAAGAGACCAATTGAAGCCTAGGTGCATTGGAGAAGAGAGATCAACACTTATGAATATTACAGAAAGGAGGTTCTCAGGGTTAATCTGTACAATATTAGACCTTGTTAAAAGATACGTCTAAGCAACGGGTAACCAAAATAGATATTTTCCCTAAAATTACGACGGCCTAACGTATTTCAATTCAAGCATCCAAGTCAACTCCCCAAGTTAGGATTTCAAGAGTTCACAAAATTGCTTTAGTCAGACATAGTATTGAAGTCAGGAAATGAATGGTGATGAAAGATTACCTACGAATGTTACTGGGTAGCATTGTTGAGGATTGGTGTTATTAGAAGCAAAGAATTTTAACCAGGTATAGAAGTTGCTACGGGGGTTTTGGAAAAGAAACTTATAAGGGTGAAGTTTCGGGATTTTAACGGTAGTTTCTCCAAAACTTAGGCTACTCTGAGTGCTTTATCATTTAGGGGTTAGTCGTCTTGTCGGTATTTTGATCGTCTATTAGCTATCCTAAGAGAGTTTTGAGATTTGGGGGTTATCTCAATTCTTAATTGTTTTCATGTTTTGGGATCTCGTGGAATTTAGTTTGATATTATGAGATAGTTTATAATAAATTTAACAACAAACACTTGCATTTTATTCAAACACCTAACTGGTACAAGGTTCTTAAAAAGTTCACATAGCATTCACACAATATTCAAACAAAAAGAAAAAGCACAATGCCTTGCATATTAAAGCCTAAACAAACAAATACGGACAGAAGTAACGGACAATTGTCTCGTGTTCCCAAGTTGCTTCGTAAATGTCGTAGCAGCGCCACTACACTTCCACATGCCAAAAGCCCTCTGGCCCCATATGAGCCCTGTTGATTATGACAACTGGTATCTCCAGGTACGTTTTTAGATTGTTAAAGTCGATTGTCGGGTTGCTTGCGTTGATGATTCCTCTCCTATCCCTTGGCTTCTGTGTCTACATCCACGTTACATCCATCCAGTCCCCTAATAGCCTTTTGAATCCCAGTGGAACCTTCAGACGGTAGGTGGTTTCATCGCATCTTTCCAATACCTTTAGCGGACCCATGTATCTTGGAAAAGACTTGGGCTTTTTCCACTTCCACGTCCTTTCGGGGGAACACTCTCGGATACACTCGCTCTCCGATATGATAGTCTTTGCGGTAGTCCTCGCAGCTCTAGTGGATTATTGCATCCGTTGCTTCATCATCATCTGGCTCTGGTGGCGGTGCCTCTAGTGAATTATAAAAGAAGGTGGTGGCCCGCTCTTCGTTCTCGTCGTCATCCTCAAGTCCCTCCTCATCATCTACTCCGAAGTCTGCCTCGTCCCCAACTAGATCAGGTTCTTCGTTTGCTCCTACTTCCTCAACCTCTTCTTCTCCCTGAGCTGGCCACTCGTCCGAAAACATCCATGCTAGCGAAAACACGTTTACCGGATCTTGCTCTTCAACGGGTTCTTCCTCCGAATCTGAGTCCTCTGGTTCCGATGCTGCCTACGGTTCGCCTGCCAGTTCTGCGTCGAATGCCATCCTAAAGAAAGAAAGATAGAGAAAATCCTAAGGTAAAGATTTTTAAGTTGTTAAAATTATACATGATAACTTCATAGTACAGACACTTTACAGAGTTTCTATGCCACAGAACTCACAATCTCTCATTTCCCAAGGCTTGAAGGTTTCCTAAACTTAGGCTATGATACCCAACTTGACGCCCCGTTCTCCGGGCACGTCGGGATATACATAACTATAAATAAGAGACATATTCTAACCGAATATTCATAATTACATATGATAATTAATATATCATTAATGGTTCAGAATTTGTTCCAAATACTTAATGATTACAGTCATCTAGAAATTTTAACAAAAGTTACATTATATCCATGAAAAACTAAACAAAAGTTATAAAAGGTAGACGTCCTACGTCTTCAAGCGGCAAAGTTCGAATCTGTTGGCTTCTACTACTCTCTTCGCTCCTCGAAGTCTTTTTCTCCTATGAATGTACCCTCGGCAAACTGTTCTTCATCTTTATCTGTAGCACGAATGCCATGAGCTAGAGCCTAGAAGCAAGTTTTCTAAACCGTCTAACAAACTCATAACAAAATATCCTACAATATAAATCATATAATACCCAATACAATTTTAAGGCCAAATAGACAGACAATTTAACGTTTTCAATAAGGTAAGCAAATGTAAGAACAATTGTGCGAGTGCGTGATGCAAATGAATGTAATGTACTTACCCAACCTGATTATAAACCAACCAATCATATTTTGAGTAACATCTTTACATTCCTGTACGTTAGGCTCCCGTACACCAACGTTCCCATTCACGACGGCGTATAGCGAACATTCAGCTCAAGCCGTGGCACGGCTCAGGACGTATTTAACCGAAGGTCGATCATATCCAATACGATAATCAGAATGGTACCATTATGTTTTCGTATGTTAAGTTCTCGTTCGTCAGCGTTCCCGATCACAGCGGCGTATGGCAGCTGTTCGGCTCAAGACGAGATACGGCTCAGGACGTAACACGGCTAAGGACATACATGGCCCAAAGTCTACATATCAATATAATAACTCGAATGGTACCACTACGTTCCCGTACGTTAGGTTTCCGTTCATCAGCGTTCCCGATCACAGCAGCGTATAGCGACTGTTCGACTCAAGACATGACACGCTCAGGACGTAACACGGTTCACAACGTATATGGCCCATTGTCAACACCCCCATCAACAAGGATTCTCTAATCATGATATTATTCCAAACCCTCCATTCTTATTCTAAATCCTCTAGCCAATAATTTACGCACAAAACCCAACCCACAAGATGCCCCAAGTGCAATGCAATGATGCTTATGGTACAACAACTCGTATTTTGAAGTACAACTTAACAATAGCATGGTATGAAACTAAACATGGCATGACGTACAAATTAACATAGCATAAAGTACAAATCTTTAAAGCATAAGGTACAACTCACTAAAGCATAGAGTACAAGTATGTAAAGCATAATTTAAAATTTATGTGACATGGATCCAACCTATCGGCATAATTTCTAATTATTAAATTGTTAATTTCATGCAGAAATTACTCACATAAATCTTTTAAAGTTCATATATTCAAGTTCCACAAGGTGGCACGCTACTCATACACTTAACCAAGTTTAGGTAATTGTTCAAGCGCCAATTTTAAAGTTACAACAGTGTTTTCAAGTACCTACACGCGAATTTAATTTCTAATTTTTGAATACCAATTAGATAAAAGTATTTCCTAAAATTTTCATACTTATCACCAAGGTCAGTTCCTAAGGTAAAAAGGTCATTTATTTTATTTTAGTAAAAACCCTTCAGCATTTTACTGAGAAAATTATCAGAATTAAGTGCCTGTTTGTTACAGTTTTGGAGCATCAGTTTGAGGGCTATGGCTCTGAAATTTGGTGGGGATCTAGTTTGAGATGTCTCCTACAAGTTTAATGTTTTAAGCTAATGCAAGTTATTTGGAAAAAGTTTGAGGTTTGGGCCAATTTATAAAAAGAGTTTAGCGAGCCTAAAAAGGGTCTGCAAAATTCAATTTTAGCAGAGAATGCTCAAAGCCTTTGGGGTATCATCCGAGAGTATTTTGGGCTGATTTTTTCATAGTAATTTGTTTAATATGTTAGCTACATATTTCATATTTACCACTTTTGGATTTGACTTTTAAAAAGTTGGGTTTGGGTCACACAAAAATGTGTGACAAAGAGGTCTGTCAGTCACTGAATCTCAATAGTGACTTTGGGAAGGGATTTAACCTATCAAAACTTCATATATTTGGCTCTTTTTTGTAGATAGAAAGATAAATATGTCCTCTACAAGGTTTATGTTTTTACCTAAGCTCGGTTCTCACTCTAACTTAGGGTTTTTAGGTCTGCCACTTAGAGTGGTGAAGATCTAACACGCTTTGGAAAAAATAAAATATCTGGAGTTCTACCCAAGGAGAACACTTCAAACCAATTTTGTATGAACTATAACTCAAATAGATTGATTTGGACACAAAAATCACTTTAAGATTGTTTTTCTACAATTAGTTATGATCTGTTAAAGTGGGTGGCAAAAAGTGAATAAGTCCAGAAAATTAGGCTGCTTAGGGTTTTGGTTATTTAGCTTATGTTGTGTACATTTTCAACATGTTTTCTTTGCATGCATATTATAAACTCATATAAATCAAAACTCTAGAACATGTTCAAGCCATAAAACTTAAAAACATACACATACAAGCACATACAAAGCACAATCTTGCCCTAGCAGTCCTCTGTTTGCATCTACAACGCCTTTTTTGAGTTATTCTTCATTTCTTTTTCTTAGGGTTTGTTATAGAGATAGATTGAGGGGTATCTCGAGGGAGAATATCAAAAGGTTTAAGAGAGTTGTTTACCTCTTTTGATGCTCAAATATATTGAAGAAGAAATGGACTTGGCTTTAATGATTACTCCTTGGTTCCTCATTCTTCCTTCCTTCTTTCTCTCTTCTCCTCCTCTCTTAAAACACTTAGAATGTTTTGTGGTTGCTCTCTCTCTCTCACAGCCGAATGTGTCTCAAGAGAATGGGGTTATGCTATGTTTTTATAGAAAAAAAATGTAGTGGGGCTTAATTATTACATAAATTTTAAATTTGAATTTTTTTAAATCTCTCTTGGTTGCATGAGAGGTGGGGGTTGTTTGAGATATGAAAAATCAGATTTGGGGCAGGGGATTTCGGCCATGCAGTGTTTGGGAGATTAAAAAGCTGATTTGGCAATTAATTTGGATTTTAATGTGTATTTTGGGATATTTTTGTGATTATAAATGCATAAAATATTAATTTTATGTACCTAAATCTATTAAAACCTATTATATTAATATATTTATAATTATCTTAGTCTTCTCATGATTTATCATAATTTTGATAGCAATTAAATAAATAATTGTAGACTTTTAAGCTAAATTAAGTTAGTTTGACTAAAATTAATTTTTTAACTTATTTATTGTGTAAAGATTTTAAATAATTATTATTTGATTTTGTTGACCTATACTATTATATTAGTATGTATATTACTTGTATAAAAAATGTTGGATCAAAATAATACTTAATTTATACATCTTTTTCTCATTTTTGAGCTTCAAAGGGCAAAAAGTAGCTTTTTCGGCATATATCCTTAGGTGGTCGGCCATGCAAGGGCCATTTGGTCATTTTCGTTGTTATTTTTGTATTTTATTTATTAATTGTATATAAATATCTGATTTTGGGTGTCCATATATTAAATTTTAAATTTTTATGACTTTTTGCTGTACTAGAGCAAAATGGTCATTTTACCTTAATTATGGGAATGCTTTATTTTTAATTTAATATTTTATGTTATTTACTTAATTTTAGCTATTCCAGGACTTGTTTGAGCGTTAAGGTTTTGCTTCTAAGTATTTGGTGTCTTTTAGGGTTTCGGGTTACTTAGGGTTTCCTTTTATTCATATAGCGACCTAGGTTGTCATTGCTAACCTCTTAAACCGACTACTATCAAATTTTCAATGATCATGTAGCATACTTGTGGCGCAAAAATTGTTTGACTAGCAGAGATCTATTCTAACCAATCAGTTCCTCTCTATTTCTATTTCGTATATAGATAATCTCGCAGTGTTGTTCACACATAAAACCTCATATGGTTGCCAAAGCAAGTTGAAAGCTTGTTATTATAAGCGGCTTTAATTGAAAATAAAATTTTCCTTCAATTTCTTTTATGCTCACTCTTACATACTTTTGATGGTTCAGAACTGGGTGTTTAGGCTGCCCAGGTGGGATGTGGGTCTTGGTTAGGTATAGTAGAGAACTTAAGTTGGTGTAAAATCTCTCTGATAAACTTTTCGCTTGTAGCTACCGATGTGTCGTGGGGTTTAACCAATAGAAAACAAGTGATCTTGGTGAGGAAATCCAACATAACCGAAATGTTGTCGTTTCTTTGAGGTGACCCATAGTAACTCAAATGTTGTTGATGCGAGCGTAATGATCTTGGCAACGAAGTTCGTAGTCACATGTTTTCGTTCCTATTCCAGTCTTTCCAAGCTAGTGTTGTACCGTTTCTCTTAGCTTTTGCCATTGTTCCTTCGCGTATTGGTACGTAGGGTTTGAGTGTTTCTTCTAATGACTGGATCGTCACTTTAGTGGAAATATTGAGTCGTATGATTTATTGTGGTTTGATGGTTAATTTCCCCATCTAGCTCCTGATGCTCATGGTTGTTGTCAAAATTCTTTATTGAAGATGGGGATGACAGGATTTAAGTTTAAAAAGGCTGACGTGCATACGCAAGGTATTCTAAGCTTAAGGTTGTCTCTTGTTTTTCACTTCTCTACTGTCGGTACGAATCTATTGTTTCTCGGGTTGTTGGCTTTTTGGGCCCACTATGAACTAGTCTAGGAAAACTCTAAATCCCATTATATGTGATGTCATGAGTCCCTTGATGTGAAGCTATTGTTCCTAACTGTAGATGACTGATGGCATACTTCTACTTGTTGGGTCCTTTAAAAAGGTGTAGTCCGTTGAGTAAACCCTTACTTAACCATTCCTACAGTCGGGGGTCTCAAGTTTTAAAACTTCGTTAAATGCAGATGTCGATGATACTTTGAGTCGTGATGTTGAGAAAAGATTGCCTTATGATTCAAAGAGGTGTTAAGAGGTTCCTGTGCATGGTCCTAATCTTTTGTGAAAGCATTCAAGCCTAATAACATAATATCCTGATGATCGTTGTTACTCACAAACCTATGGGCAAGATTTCGAAGATCGATGGACCAAAACAAGCATGGAGTTTGATAAGGAGGGTCAACTAAATTTTTACTGGTCTCAAAGAAGGTAATCGCATGGCAGTGAATAGGTAAGCCTTTAGCTAAGGATCTCGATTGATATAGGTGCGAGATGTAGCTAGAGTTAGCTAATTTTGGGGTGTAACCCAGATAATTCAAAGATAGGTTGAATTAGGGTAAGGGGTTATAATTAAAACAATCACAGATAAGAGACCAATTGAAGCCTAGGTGCATTGGAGAAGAGAGATCAACACTTATGAATATTACAGAAAGGAGGTTCTCGGGGTTAATCTGTACAATATCAGACCTTGTTAAAAGATACGTCTGAGAAATGGGTAGCCAAAATGGATATTTTTCCTGAAATTACGTCGGTCTAACGCATTTCAATTCAAGCATCCAAGTCAACTCCCCAAGTTGAGATTTCAAGAATTCACAAAATTGCTTCAGTCGAACATAGTATTGAAGTCAGAAAATGAGTGGTGGTGAAGGATTACCTATGAATGTTACAGGGTAGCATTGTCGAGGACCGGTGCTATTAGAAGTAAAAAAATTTAATCGGGTATAGAAGTTGTTACGGAGGTTTCGAAAAATAAACTTATAAGGGTGAAGTTGCGGGGTTTTAACGGTAGTTTCTACAAAACTTAAGCTACTCTGAGTGCTTTATCATCTAGGGGTTAGTCATTTTGTCAATGTTTTGATCGTCTATTAGCTATCCTAAGAGAGTTTTGAGATTCGGGGGTTATCTCAATTCTTAATTGTTTTCATGTTTTGGGATCTCATGGAATTTAGTTTGAGATTATGAGAAAGCTTATAATTATGAGATAGTTTATAATGAATTTAACAACGAACACTTGCATTTCATTCAAACACCTAACTGGTACAAGGTCTGAAGGTTCACGAGATAATTATCTAAACAAACAAATACGAACAAAAGTAACGGACAATTGTCTCGCGTTCCCAAGTTGCTTCGTAAATGCCACAACAGCGCCACTGCACTTCCACATGCCAAACGCTCTCTGGCCCCATACGAGCCCTGTTGATTATGAAAACTGGTATCTCTAAGTACGTTTTCAGACTATTAAAGTTAATTATCGGGTTGCGTGGGTTGATGATTCTTCTCCTATCCCTTGGCTTTTGTGTCTGGATCCACGTTACATCCATTCTGTCCCCTAATAGCCTTTTGAATCCCGGTGGTACCTTCAGACAGTAGGTGGTTTCATCGCATCTTTCCAATACCCTTAGTGGACCCTTGTATCTTGGAAAAGACTTGGGCTTTTTTCACTTTCACGTCCTTTTGGGAGAACTCTCTCCCATACACTCACTCTCCGATACGATAGTCTTTGCGGTAGTCTTGGTGGCTCCAGTAGATTACTGCATTCGTTGCTTCATCATCATCTGGTAGTGGCGGCGGCGCCTCTAGCAGATTATAAAAGAAGGTGATGACTCGCTCCTCGTTCGTATCGTCGTGCTCAAGTCCCTCCTCATCATCTACTCCGAAGTCTGCCTCGTCCCCTACTACATCAGGTTCTTTGTTTGCTCCTACTTCCTCAACCTCTTCTTCTCCCTGAGCTGGCCACTCGTCCGGAAACATCCATGCTATCAAAAACACGTTACCATGTCTTTCTCTTTAGCAAGTTCTTCCTCTGGATCTGAGTCCCCCAGTTTCAATGCTGGCCACGGTTCCCCAGCCAGTTCTGCGTCGGATGCCATCCTAACTAAAGAATGATAGAGAAAATCCCAAGCTAAAAATTTTTAAGTTGTTAAAATTATACGTGATAACTTAATTATACAGACAATCTACAGAGTTTCTACGCCACATAACTCATAATCTCCCATTTTCCAAGGCTTGAAGGTTCACTAAACTTAGGCTTTTATACCAACTCTAACGCACTGTTCCTCGGGCACATCGAGACATACATAACTATAAATAAGGGACATATTCTAACCGAACATTCATAATTACATATGATAATTAATACATCATTAATGGTTCAGAATTTGTTCCAAATACTTAATAATTACAGTCATCTAAAAATTTTAACAAAAGTACATTATGTCCGTGGAAAACTAAACAAAAGTTCAAAAAGGTAGACATCTTACGTCTTCAAGCGGCAAAGTTGGGATCTATTGGCTTCTGCTACTGTCTTCGCTCCTCGAAGTTTTTTTTTTCCTACGAATGTACCCTTAGCAAACTGTTATTCTTCTTTACCGATGACGAATGCCATGAATCGGAGCTCAGAAGCAAATTCCCTAATCCGTCTAACAAGCTCACAACAAAATATCCTATAATACATATCATATAATACCCAATATAATTTTAAGGCCAAATAGACAAATAATTTAACGTTTTTAACAGGGTAAGCACATGTAAGAACAATTGTGCGAGTGCATGATGTAGATGAATGAAATGCAGTTTTCCAACCCGATTATAAATCAACCAATCAAATTTTGAGTAACATCTTTATGTTCCCGTACGTTAGGCTCCCGTACACTAACGTTCCCGATCACGACGGCGTATAGCGGACGTTTGACTCAAGACGTGGCACGATTCAGGACGTATATGACCCAAGGTCGATCATATCCAAAATGATAATCAGAATGGTACCATTACATTTTCGTATGTTAAGTTTTCGTTCGTCAGCGTTCCCGATCACAGCGGCGTATAGCGGCTGTTCGGCTCGAGACGTGATACGGCTTAGGATGTAACACGGCTCAAAACATACATAGCCAAAGTCTACATATCAATATAATAGCCCGAATGGTACCACTACATTTCCGTATGTTTGGTTCCCGTTCATTAGCATTCCCGTATATTTGGTTCCCATTCATCAGCATTCCCGATCACAGCGGCGTATAGTGGCTGTTCGGCTCAAGATGTGATACGGCTTAGAACGTAACACGGCTCAGGACGTATATAGCCCATTGTCAACAACCCCATCGACAAGGACTCTCTAATCATGATATTATTCCAAACCTTGCATCCTTATTCTAAATCCTTTAGCCAATAATTTGCGCACAAAACCTAACCCACAAGATGCCCCAAGTGCAATGCAATGATACTTATGGTCAACAACTTGTATCTTGAAGTACAACTCAACAATAGTATAGTATGAAACTAAACATGGCATGATGTACAAACCAACATAACATAAAATACAAAACTTTAAAGTATAAGGTACAACTCACTAAAGCATAGAGTACAAGTATATAAAGCACAATTTAAAATTTATGTGACATGGATCCAACCTATCGGCATGATTTTTAATTATTAAATTGCTAATTTAATTTACCAATTACTCTAAAAAATCATTTAAAGTCCATATATTCAAGTTCCACAAGGTGACACGCTACTCATACACTTAGCCAAGTTTAGATAATTGTTCAAGCGTCAATTTTAAAGTTACAACAGTGTTTTGAAGTACCTAGACACGAATTCAATTTTTGATTTTTGAACACCAATTAGATAAAAATATTTTCTAAAATTTGTATATTTATCACTAAGGTCAGTTCCTAAGGTAAAATAGTCATTTATTTTATTTTACTAAAAATCTTTCAGCATTTTACAGAGAAAATCATACAAATTAAGCCTATGCTGGTCACGATTTTGCGGTAGCAATTTGAGGGCTATGGCTCTGATGTTTGGTGGGGTTCTAATTTAAGATGTCCCCTACATGTTTCATGTTTTGTGCTGAGACAAGTTATTTGGAAAAGGTTTGAGAGTTTGGTCAATTTATAAAAATGGTTTAGCCAGCCTAAAATGCATCTGCATAATGTGATTTTAGTAGAGAATACTCAAAACCTTTGGGGTATCATCCGAGGGTATTTAAAGCTGATTTTTTTTCAACATTTAGTTTAATATGTCAGATACAGTTTTCATGCTTACCACTTTTGGATTTGACTTTTAAAAAGTTGGGTTTTTGGTCACACAAAAATATGTGACTGAGAGGTCTATCAGTTACTGGACCTCACTAGTGACTTTGGGAAGAGATTTGACCTATCAATACTTCATATTTTTTGTTTAGTTTTGGTGGATAGAAAGATAAATATGTCTTCTACAAGTTTTATGTTTCGATCTAAGCTCGGTTCCCACTTTAACTTAGGGTTTTTAGGTTGCAACTCAGAGTAGTCAAGATCTGATACTCTTTGGAAAAAATAAAATATTGGGAGTTCTACTCAACGAAACCACATCAAACCAATTTTTTATGGAAGATAACTCAAAAAAATAGGTCTGGACACAAAAATATTATTAAGATCATTTTTCTACAATTAGTTATGATATTTTAAAGTTAGTGGCAGAAAGTGAGTAAGTTCATAAAATCAGGCTACTTAGGGTTTTGATTACTAAGCTTATGTTGTGTACATTTTTGACATATTTTCTTTGCATGCACATTATAAATTCATATAAATCAAAACTCCAGAATATGTTCAAGCCATAAAACTTGAAAACATACACATGCAAGCACATAGAAAGCACAATCTTGCCATAGCAATCCACTATTTGTATTTACAACACATTTTTTGAGTTATTCTTCATTTCTTTTTCTTAGAGTTTGTTATAAAGATGGATTGAGGGGTATCTCGAAGGAGAATATCAGAATGTTTAAGAGACTTGATTACCTCTTTTGATGCTCAAAAAGATTGAAAAAGAAATGAACTTGGCTTTAATGATTCCCCATTGGTTCCTCCTTCTTCCTTTCTTCCTTCTCTCTTGTTCTCCTCTCTTAGAGCACTTAGAATGTTTTGTGTTTCTCTCCCTCTCTCACTCTCTCTCTCTTAGCTGAATGTGCCTCAAGAGAATGGGGGTTATGCCAAGTTTTTATAGAAATAAAATTGTAATGGGGCTTAATTATTACATGAAATTTAAATTTAAATTTTTTTAAATCTCTATTTGTTGCATGAGAGGTGGGGGTTATTTGAGTATGAAAAATCAGATTTGGGGCAGGGGAATTTCGGCCATGCAGTGCTTGGGAGACTAAAAAGCTGATTTGGCAATTAATTTGGGTTTTAATTTGTATTTTGGTACATTTTTGTGATTATAAATACATATATTATTAATTCTATGTACCTAAACCTACTAAAATTTATTATATTAATATATTTATAATTAGTTTAGTCTTTCCATGATTTATCATAATTTTGATAGCAATTAAATGAATAGGTATAGACTTTTAAGCTAAATTAAGGTAGTTTGACTAGAATTAATTTTTTGACTTATTTATTATGTAGAAATTTTAAATAATTATTTGTTTACTTTTGTTAACTTATATTATTATATTAGTATATATATTTCTTGTATAAAAAGTGTTGGATCAAAATAATGCTTACTTTATACATCTTTTTCTTATTTTTCAGCTTAAAAAGATAAAAAGTAGTTTTTTGGCACATATCCCTAGGTGACCGGCCATGCAAGGGCAATTTGGTCATTTTTGTTATTATTTTTGTATTTTATTAATTAATTGTATATAAATATCTAATTTTTGGTATCCATGTGTCAAAAATTAAATTTTTAGGACTTTTTGCTTTATTTGGGGCAAAATGGTCATTTTACCCTAATTATGAGATTTTTTAATTTTTAATTTAATATTTTATGTTATTTACTTAATTTTATCTGTTCCGAGGGCTTTACCTCTAAGTATTTTGTGTTTTTTAGGGTTTCGGGTTACTTAGGATTTCTTTTTATTCATATAGCGACCTAAATTCTCATTACATATCCGTCGCTAATATTAGGGTTTGGGTTAGATCGCTCTATGGATAGTTACAATCTAGGCTGTTACCACTAGGATTTGGGCTGAGTTATTACAGTCTAGGTGGTTACTACTAGAGCTCAGACCGGGGTGTTACACTCTAACACCTAAAACTTAATTAAAATCATTTTGAAACATGATAAGTATTTAAATCATAGAATACACGTATATATACATAAACTAACAAAATTAAGTTGCAACAGACATCACAATATTGCTAGGCAACATGTAGGCCAACAACTTCTCTAATTGTCTTAATCCCTTTGTGAGGTCATTTCAAATGGATATTAGATTTATGTGCTTTTTGAATAAGTACTTGACAATAACTTGGACCCAATGGTACTCCGTCTAATTTATATAATGGGTCCTAAGTAATCAAAAGCCCTCAACCAAATCATGTTTTCGAATACCATGATTATGCAAGTCAACTTATATCCCTACCTACAAGTATAAATATAAATTTTTTAAAATTTTGTTATATGTGCATGAAATGTGAATAATATAAAATGAGTTATTGTAAGAAATATTGACAATAATGACAATTGTCTTTATGTTTTTAAATTTATTTCAGAGTGCCTTCACTTAAAGCATTCAATAACGCAACATTAAAAGAAATGTTATCCTCATGTATTTATTTTTTTCTGAAACTTTTAGTACTATCACTTCTATAATTATCTTTAAAGATCACACAAGAAATATTTAAAAGAGAAGATAATATTTAAGAGAGAAGTTAATATAACATTAAGAGAAATACTATTCCAATTGTGTATACAAACTCACTTTCAAATGGTGTATTTTGTTCTTCTACCTGCTAATGAATGCACAGGATCAAGATTTTGAATTGGGTGATTTAGAAGATAAATATTTAAAAGAGAATATAATATTTAAGAGAGAAACCAATATAATTGAGTTTTCAATCGGCTCACCCATAACCTCTACTATTAAACCATACAAAAAATATAACATATCCGAATTTTCAATAGGCTCACCCTCAACCTCCTAATACCACTAAGGGTTTTCAGTAGTATTACCGCTAACTTCAACCGTGTGTATGATTGTATATATTTAAGTTATATATATATATATATATATATATATAAAATAAATGTTGCTCATTAGGTCCTGGAGAAGGTGGCAAAAGATGAGAACCCAACTGCTCACTGTTGAAGATGACATTTTCCACAGACTTCCTAAATATTCGATGTCTACTAAAAGCATCTGGAACCTACAATATGGTGGATGTCATCTTGTATGCATGAGTGTATGTAAAAGAATGAATAAACAATAAATATAAATTTTTTTTAACTCTACCTGTCTAGAGCCATCTGTACACTGGGACAACTATAAATTAATCTGAGCCTTCAGTTGCTCGATCTGTGTTGAATTCCTCTCTCACTTGCTG
Source organism: Heliamphora exappendiculata (assembly GCA_034768845.1). Lineage (NCBI taxonomy): Eukaryota > Viridiplantae > Streptophyta > Magnoliopsida > Ericales > Sarraceniaceae > Heliamphora > Heliamphora exappendiculata. Next base: position 50,982 of record JAOTRH010330617.1, read on the forward strand.
AGTGATCTCTTTAGTTGTTGAAGAGCAATTTTTAATAGATTGGAATGGACAACTAACCAATTGGTACACCATCCTAAGAGGCACTGCACTGCCATAAGTCTTACAATACCTATGTCCATCCTTTCTTAACACTTTATGAAATATACGATCTTGAACCTCAGTTATCTATAGGTCTTCTAGAACTTTGGAGAGTAGATCATTATATTGTTTCTACATTTTAAAACCATATATACAATAAAACAAAAATAAGTAACTATCAAGTATTATAATCAGAATATATATGAATGTATGCAATAGTAATAAGACAAGACTCAATTAACAAATATTATAATATAATATTGCATGTGATTAGCTTTTTAATGTAAACAATGCATAAATTTAACTGTTTATCTTTTTAATGTAAATAACGCATTGATCTAATTGTTAGTATTATTTTAGCTCAAAACATAAGTTAAAAAATGATTAAAAAATTACAAATTTATAAATTGCAAAAATTTGGAAAAGGGGAAAAAGTATTCGCACTTCATTTGACTTAATTTTGGCTTACTAGATTGTATGTGTATTGTATAATTAAAGTTTGTTACTCGAAAGTGAGGCCAAGAGAGTAAAATTTCATAAAGCGCATGTTAAAGGGCACTATTTGACCAAAAATAAATCCGCGCCTTGAAATTGTGAAAAGGAGGCTGCAGGTGCTACTAGCCCTAGGCTTCACGCCTATTCTAGCCATGGTGCAACATCTTCCACGTGTTGGCAAAAAAAAATTGAAAAAGTTAAAGAGTTAGTGAAATTTGATTTTATCCATTAATTTTTTTTTCTAATTTTATGTTTGGTTTAGATTTTTTTATAAGATTTTTTACTTAAATTTTTTTTAAAAAGCTTATTGGTTTGATCTCTTATTATAATTATTTAATTTCTTTAATATTTTTTTATATTTATTTTTTTGTAACAAAATCAAAAAGAAAAAAACCTAAAAAAAAGCTAATCCAAACACAAATTATATCTAGTTTAAAATTTATAATCCTTCACAATTTTAAAATTAAACTAATTTTTTATTTATTTTTTAATTTATTTTAATTTTAAGATACACTTACACGCGCATGCATATCTACCGCTAATCATAATAAATAGTTTACAATAATCTATCTATGTATTATTTGATTTTTAACTATAAATTCTTATAATTAAATTTATAAATTTATGTGAATATTTTTAGTTTCGAGTGTAATAACATTATGAAGTGATTATCATACATTCCCAAAATAAAGACTTTTTTTGTGTTAAAATTATTCCATACTAATCTCATCACTAATACCATCGAGAATATATATCAACTGTGTGTAAATGATACTAATGGCGCTGCTCACTATCTTTCTATTGGTGTAAATAATTATAGATTTGTACTCTACAAGAAAATAATATAGATCTATAAATGATATAGTGTTAATGATACAAATGCTATGATTTTCTTGGTTGATTGATGTTTATTCAAAAATTAGATGATAAATTTTTTTTTGGGTGTGTTGATGATACAGATCTGTGGTTGATGATAAAAAAATAAAATAAAATAAAAAAAATAAAAAATTGGGTGTGTGTTGATGATATAGAATTTTCAAAATGCTTGGCTTGTGTTTGGCCTAAATTTTTTTTTACGTTTTTTTTTGGTGTTTCAACATTTTTATAGAAAAAGTAAATACAAAAAACTATGAAAAAACAAATTAATTGCAACAAAAAGCTAAATAAATAAGCATTTAAAAACATTTTTAAGCAAAAAAACTGATACACTCGCCCACTTTTTCAATCGTTTTTATCCTTTTTTGGCCTACGCGTGGAAGAAAATATATTGGGTTCAAGATGGAAGTTTAAGTTTGACAGTGTACATGTTACAGCCGCTTCCTTTTCAGTATTTGGGTTTATTAGGGTTTGCATTAAAGTTCTTATTAAATCGCAATGTTAGGGTTTATTAAATCTCAATGTAAATTTCAGTGGAGACAATATTAAATCTCAAGGACGTATTGCAACACAGCGTAAGTTACAACACAATAAATTGAATCTCAATGTAAATCTCAATGCCGACCCTTCTTCGGGTTCAAGAATGTATTGCAATATTAAGAACTTTAATACAGGAATGTCAAGACATACCTTGCGAAGTGGAACGAGACTAATGTAATACCAGCAAGGAAAGGCGCAGGCAGCGTGAGGTAGGGCGACAGTAGCGCGGCGGGTGACGGCGGTGTGCCAGCACAACAACGGCAATGAAATGCGACAGCAACGCTGGCAATGAAGTGCGACGGTGTCGACAAGGGGACCAACAACGGTGCGGCGACAAGGAGATGCAACAATGGCACGGTAGTAGGGACTTAACCGTGGCGCAACGATGGTAGAAAGTGCAGCGGTGTCTCAGCTTGAAGGGAGAGGGCAGAGAAAGAGAGTTAGGGCAGGGCAGGGCAGGGTTGGGTTGGGTTGGGTTGGGTTTGGGTTTGGGTTTGGGGTGACTGCGTATTGTAAGGGGGAGAGAGAGGGAGCAACTTTTGGATTTATTAGGATTTAATAATTCCCGCCTAAGTAAAACTATGTAGTTTTAGTTTTCAAATTAATAAAACAACGTAGTTTAGTTTATTAGTTCCCTTCTAAGTAAAATTATGTAGTTTTAGTTTTCAGATTAATAAAATGACGTAATTTGGTTTATGAGTTTTTGTGACGGGGCAATGCCGATGCAAAAAGGTTTTTTTGCGACCAGAGTTTTTGCAACGGCACATTTGTCGTTGTGAATAATCATTTTTTCCCTTTTACGTTAGCAATCTTTGTTGTCTCAAAAAAAAATATTTTTTCCTCAGCTATTTAGTTATTTACGTCGGCTACAGCTACTGTCTAAAAAAAAACTTTTTAGGTCGGGAAATAAGTCAACGCAAAAAAGTTTGAGGCAAAAGGTACATTTTGCATCGAGAAACTGGTCGACACAAAAAAACTCGAGGTAAAAATCCATTTTTCTAGTAGTGTTCCAAGAATCGAGTATTGGTACTAACAATGATCTTTTGGTACTTAGAATTATAAAATATATCATCCCTTCGTTCTCTTGTGAAACCCTACAAAGAAACAAATTTCTGTCATCGGTTCCAATTTAACCGCGTTCCCTTTCAGCACATGTATTGGACACCCCCAAATTCAAATGTGATTTACACTTGGCTTATGCCCGGTCCACAATTCTGTGAAAGTAGAAGGCAAGTTCAGAATGTAAGTCGCTGTCTCTAAAATGAGTCCCCAAAACGAATCGGGTAAACCTGAATAACTCATCATAGACCTTGCCATATTCATAAGAGTCCTATTCCTTCTTTCTGCTACACCATTCTGCTACGGAGTGTCAGGTGCAGTCATTTGAGATGTAATCCCCTCAGATGACAAGTAGTCCTTAAACTCCAAAGATGTATTTTCCACTACGGTCAAATCGTGATGATTTGATACTTTTACCCATACGCTTCTTCGCCTTGAATTTTTTAAATTTCTCAAAGCATCTAGACTTACGGTGCATTAGGTAAATGTATCCATACCTTGAGTAGTCATCAATGAAACTGATGAAATACTAAAAGCCACCTCTAACCCGGATTGTCATAGGATCACACACATCAGAATAAACCTGTTCCAACGGTTCTTTAGCTCTATAGTCTTTGGCTGAAAATGGCCTCTTCATTATTTTACCCTCTGAGCAAGATTCACAAACTGGAAGTGCTTTCACTTCTAATGAGCTCAAAGGTTCATCTGCTACCAGTCTGTTTATTCTTTTTAGATTAATATGACCTAAGTGTAAGTGCCAAAGAAACGTTTTGCTCATTAAAGAAGGAAACATTCTCTTATATAGTAAATTAGATGTGTTATTCATTTCAATTAGTTGCAGTGTAAGAGAGATAGAAGTAATAACATAAAGATCATCCACCGATGTACCAGAACAGATAACTCATTTATTATCCTTAATAACCACAGAGTTATTAAAATAAACCAAATATCTGTCTTTAACCAATCTAGAAACGAAAACTAAGTTCCTTCTAATTGAAAGTATATAAAGACAATCTCTCAATATTAAAACTCAATCTCTACCAAAACTGATAGTGACATCTCTCACTGCAACTGTTGTTACCTTTGTATTATTGTCCATATGTAGGTATATATTTTCATAACTAAGTTATTAAATTTTTTAGAACCCCTGCAATGAATTACAAATATGATTAGTGGCTCTCGTATCTACACACCAGGTACCGGTGGATAACACCGCTAAATATGTTTCCACAACTAGTGAACAAAAATTTCCCTATTTGTTCTACCTTCTAGGAAAAATTAGATATAACTTTTTCTAGTGCCATGTCTGGTTACAGTGAAAATATTTACCTTTCAACTTTCTTACACCAGTCTGTAGCTCACTAACTATCTTGAAAATCGTGTATCTCTATTTCTGAACTTTTTCTTCTTCATGCCTTTCGGTACAGAAGAAGAACCTTTTTTATGAAACAGACACATGTTCTGGTATTAAAGGAATACAATTGGTAGTTAAAACTATATCCAAGTTACTTTTTCAGTCAACAAAATTCGATCTCGAAAGTTTATTTTTTGTAAGTATTCAAGCGAGTGGCTTGAAAATCATTTTAGTCCTAGAATCACATAATTAAAAAAATTCGTTAATTATGATGAGCAAAACTTTAAATTTATTTTAATTTGGTTCCCTCTATCATTTTAAAATTAATTTGCCAGTAGCCTTGTAACCTAAGAATAGTATGCCTCATTGGGAGGATGTCTACTATCCTTCATAAGACGAGACGGGCCCATTTTTTTTAATTTTACTTTTTAGCCAACTGACCCTGCTAAGTAAAATTAAATAGCTAATATAGTTTCGGTTCGGTATATGATAACAGTAACTTAGTTGGAGAGGATACTATTATATACAGCTAAGTGTTAACCATCATCTAATCTCAAATCAATCGCTTCGCAATTAACCATTCAGTTGGAGAAGTGATCCACATTAACAATTATCTAGAATTATCCTTAAAGGAGGTTTGTACTGGCGATATTGTAATTAATCTGTCCATTGGGGAGGAAGGCCTTACTGCTAATACGCAAGATTTAATTGTATCGCCTACAAACTGGTGATGGAGGCTACGGGATTTATATGTGAATAAATTTTTTCTTCAACTTAGATTTTTAAAATATTTTTGAAGGTTATAAAAATTCGTTTAATTAAAATATATTTATTAATTTTGAAAATCACACGATCTGAAAGAATCAAACATCTTTCCGTATACACGATTCTAAATATTCTGATTTATTAAACTATTTTTTCGTGTTTAAATGCATAATAAATAAAATTTAATAAATGCACAATTTTTCTCTAGCTTTTCAACTAAGGTAGTGATTAAAAATATTTATTTATTTTATTTTTCGTCATGTATTTTTTAAAAAATAATAATTTATTTCGATTAAATATTTTTTATTTAATTAATTCAAAATTTAAAATTAATTTTCACATTTTTTCAAGATATCTAATTTTATGAAAAATTATCTTAAACGTGATATATTGTTAAAAAAATAAAATATCTAAAAAAAATTTATTTAATTAAAATTAATTAATTAAAAAAATTTAAATTTATTTTCGATTACAAAATATTTTAATTAAAACTAAAATTTTGAATTAATTAAATTAACAGGATAAATAAAACAGAAATGCAATCATCTACACAGTTCATATATATATAAACACAATTCATATATTCCAGTTTTATGATCCAAGTGAAACACTGAAGCGTTTTACTCTTCAAAAGTAGATAAGCTATAATAATCTTCTTTTATCTCTAATTCTTATGCCTCGATTGTATCAGAATTTTTTGACACTATCTGATATATTAATATATATCAAATTAGTCCTGTATCTATCAGAAAATCAATACAAAATTTTCATGGGAGAGAAAAAATAGCTGGCCACCACCAGCCACCACTGGCGTCGCCTTGTCGCCGCCTTCAAGCAGCTCCTGTCGCTTCATCCGAGTTTCGATTTTGACGAACTTTATATTGTTGGAAAGCTCTCAAAATAAGAAATTGTTTTAACGAAAAAAATTGCAGGGAAATTGCTCAAAAAATGACCGAAAAAACTGCTCGAATGAAAAAAAAAAAGCTACTGGCCGCCACATCACTGCACCGCCAACTTTTTGAGGGTTTTTCAACCTCTTCCCAAACTTTTTTTCGACGTAGTTTATATCAAAAGAAAACTCTCGAAATGTATTATTTTTCTATGAAAAAATATGCTCAAAACTACCTCAGGAAACTACCGAAAAAACTGCCTAAAGCTGCTACTGCCGCAGCCTAGCGTCGCCGCCTGGAACTGCCAACTTCCCGAGACCGTTCCAGCCTCATCCGAACTCCGTTTTCAATGTTCTTTATACCGTTGGAAAGCTTTCAAAAAGTAAAATCTTCTTGTCAAAAAACTGCTAGAAAAATAGCTCGAAAAACTATTGGAAAACTGCCTAAAAGCTATTGCCGCCGACCACCAATGTCGCCACCTTCGGCTTGTTTGCCGCCTGTTTGGGCTGCAAATTTGGTCTTTTTTTTTTCTAATTTTGACAGTATTTTGAGGTATATTTTACTACTATTGTTTGTTTAAAATTTTTCCAAAAAGTAGTCCCAAAAATCATCACAATCGCCTTCGAACTACCGCCGGTAAAGCTGCTGAAACGGGGCTATTTTGGTTTTTTTTTTTCCATTATTTTTTACTTATTTTTATGCTATTTTTTATACATAAATATCATAGAAAACTCACCAAAAAAAACCGTTTAAAATCATTAAAAACTTACCGCGATCTGTGACCCGTAAATAAAAACTTACCGCCTCTATTTTTTGTGTTTTTGGATATAATCAACCTATTTTTAAATAATCTAAACAGATATTTTTAAAATAAAAACTAGTTATTACATCGATCCTATGTTTCGAAAACTCACATTCAATCTATCACACTTAACTCCCGTGATTAAAAAAATAATCATCATTCACAAATTATTCAATCAAACATGAATTAATGACGATCATAAAATCAAGATTAGAACGCCAGCAAAATAAAGTTAGTAATAGTTCTAAAACTACCGGGCCCCAATAATCGAAAATAAAAAATAAAACGGCTCTGATACCAATTGTTGGAGGCAAGACTGCTAAGATCTTTATTTTTGTAAACGATTTTTGATAAAAAATTAACAGGACAGGCAAATGCCAAAACGGGCTCCAGATGAAACTTTTGATGACTAACGATCAAAATAAAACTCGTGCATCCGAAGTTAATATAAAAGAATACCTTTTTACCGATCAAATCTTCAACTACAATTTAAATCCGAGTTGAAGCACCTGTCAAATTTTTTACTGTATTCCCTTATATGATTCTTGAATGTAGGGTGGGCTACAATCTATCAAGAATGTGTACGAGCAGAACCTGGACATCTTTAGTCTTATAAGACAAGTTATGAAACTGGTTCAGTCTACTTGCATATTTATAGGACTACAAAAGGGACCTGGGGAGTAATTATAAGTAAGACTTCCAGTGAAATACCAACACGCATAAGTGGTTTTTGCAATTAAGAAAACCTTATAACGGTATCTGCAATTGTGAAATACCAGCAGCGATTTCTGTAATTTTCATAAAATACTGAATTACAGTTCACACCACTAAAGAACTATAATTGCACTCTGACCCATAATCTCAAGACCATCTTGCATTAAGCTCCTGTTATTAAATGCTTATAATTTTTCCCCATGTTAAGATTCTCGATACCTGTTAATTAAATTTAATTACTGATAATTTAATTTAATTGGCATCTTGGTATTCCTCAAATCTTTCAGCTTAACTTATTTGACTGCCTGATAATCAAATCCACGTGCAAGGTTTGGCTGGTCAAAACTTATAAGCCTCTTTAAGCGGGAATCGCCAATCTTGATTTTTTGGGATTTGGATTCCGTCAATAATTAATATTTACCATATAAATAATTCCGCTATCCAACTCACCGAGAATTATAAACACCTCAATTTGACTCCGCCTAATCTTAGGTGAATCTGATGATAAAAATAGTTAGAATAGTGTCTTAGTGCGATCCTCGAGAAATGATCTAAGCTCAGTCTTTGAACCTAATCATCAAAACCTTCAAACGAATGAAATCTTTTTGAACCACCAACTCCAATGTGGCAACTGCCAATAGAACAATTTGGAAACTTTCACTTTTTGTGGTTACCTCCATGTTCATTGTGGCGATCGCCAATAGAATTTCCTGATAACCCTAACCAAAAGTAGCGACCGCCACCTCTAACATGGCGACTGCTAACTTGCATTCTGGCAATCGCCAATAGAATCTCTTGGAACCTTTTAAAATGTGGCGACTACCAACTTGAAATGGCCTGATGTGTCTCAGAACGTGCCAACTTCTCATTGGTTGAAGAATTCTATAAATATCGTACCCTAGCGTACGTTTTCAGGGAGAAGTTTAGAGAGAGAAGCTCTGCTGAGTAGTCGAGTAATCCTGAGCCCCAACGCCGAAACCCTGCCGAAGTACCGAGAGCCGAACCCTCGATACTGACGTTCTGAAAGCTTAGCTTGGATCATCGCCCGATGACCGAATTGCCCATTAGCATTCCCCGACTCAAGGATTCTTTAGCAATTCAGGTATTTTGTTTGAATTTTCGATCTTTCTAACTCTATTTTCTCTCTTTTGGAGTATCGGGTTAACTTTGAATCCTCGATCTTTCTAACTCTATCTTATTTGTTTCATATAATTTGGTTACTTTCATTAATTTCTTAGTTGTTAATTTACCCACATTTCACACATAGCACATTGTTCATTGTTCATTAATTAATTAATTAATGCTAATATATTTTGACAATTATAACTTGTTAATGTTGTTAGTTGTCATAAAAATGCACTTATATTTATATGAATGTAGTTTTCAATACTACATTCACATTTGAGTTGTATAGTTGTATTTAGTATTTTTTTTTAGTGGTAGTATAATATTTCTTTCCTAGTATTTATTTTATTTTCTTTTCTTTTTAGCTTAATGTTTTATTAGTTTAGTTTTCTTTTCTAGCAATTTCTTTTCTTTTCTTTTCTTATATTTTTTTATTATTAGCTTTATTCCCCTTATAATGTTCCATTTTCTTTTATCATTTTTCTTTTTTTTGAAGGTTAGTTTAATTTTTTTCCGTTATAGTATTTCTTTTATCTTTCTTTGTTAAGTATTAAAACTCCATCAAAATCTTTTAATTTAGTTTATCTTTTTTTCTTTCTTTTCCTTTTTTTTTATTTTGTCAAGCATTAAAATCTTTTAGAATCTTTTAATGCTGGTTTCATTTCTTTTTAATAGCAGTCACTTTATTTGTCTTTTATTTTATTTTGTTTAAACATAAAATCCATAAAAAGAACTTTTAGTTTTAATTTAACTTCCTTTTGATAGCATTTTGTTTATATTTTCTTTTTTTTTATTTCTCTCTATATAATTCCAAAGAATCTTTTAATCAAATTAGCTTAGTTTCCTTTCACTTCTTTTATTCTTAGTTAGAATTTAACATTTTTAAAGCTTGTTCCATGTTAGTATAATTTTGGGTTGTTTTGATAGTTTAGGTTATTTTTGACCATTTAGTGATGTTGTTAATATTTTTTATGTTCATTTGTAGAATGTTTTACATATAGAAATTTTTAGCATTATTTTTATTTAAATCATGCTAGTTTAGGTTGTTTTGCATGCGGGTTTGTTCCATGTATCCTTTACCTAAAAATTACATGTCGTAGGATTCAAGATTTTTCTTTTGATACTTGTTTTATTTGGTATTTTATACACATATGTTATGTATTTTTTTAATTTAATTTTGGATGTTCTCTCTTTATCTTCACTTTTTTTATTTGCATGTATTTGAGAAATCTTATTAAAGAACTAATGATAATTAGGAGAGGCTCTAGCGCCAGAATTTTGAGATTTTAAAAATATTCAAAAATAAAGAAAGTCAAATGATGTTCAGAAAATATTTTAACAACTTGAAAGCTAAATTTTGAAAAGTTTTTTTTTGTAAAAAATAGAATCGCCATTTTATTTTTGAAAAAAATCAAGAAAAAAAATGACTACTAATATTTAAAATATTTTGTTAGATCTATGCCACTCAAGGGGGGGTGAATTAGGTTTTAAAAATAAATAGCAATTTAAAATTTTTATTCAAAAACCTTTTAATATTGTAATAAAATAAGATATGTAAATATTTAAGTAATGCAAATATTAAAAGATGAGGGATAGAGAAATAGAACCAGATACCAGAGATTTATAGTGGTTCGGCTTTATCCTAACCTACATCCACTCTTCAAGATTTTTCTTAAGAATTTTTACTATTCAGAATACTTCACGGGCGTATTCAAAATCTTTACAAGCTTGAAGACTTCACTTGAGCTATCTGAATATTTACGGGTACATTCACAAGTCTATTTCAACTTCAAGAAGATCCTATGAAGACAAGCCTCTGTTTTCTTCTAATCTCTCTTGAACTCTTCTTTGATGAGTTTCACTCACTCACTCAAATGTTAAAGGGTGACTCACCATTGATTACAATAAATAAAATGTAATAAATGAAGAACACTAACTCTCTTTACAGAATGATTTACAATAAATAAGAGGGTAAAGAGAGATGAGGAACAAGAACTGGAGTTGCAATAATAAATTTGAGCTTGATTATTTTTTAGATTGATTTGAGCAATGGAACAGTAAATGCAAATCTCCAACTTTCTTAAATGCTGAGAAGTAACTCCTTATATAAGTTCTTGTCAGTTCTTGACCGTTGGAGGTAGGTGGGGGCAATAAATGCAAAAAATTCAGCCGTTGAGATCTGTCGTATTTTGAATTTTTGACTTTATGGTCGACACAAATAGCTTTGGTGTTGACACAAAGTGTCTAGGGCAGGGTTCTTCAAGTTGTTGGGTTGACACGAATTTTCTGAGAGGTTGACACAAATTTTTCACTTTACCTTCCAACGTTCTGGGGTCGACACAAATGAATCTAGTGTCAGCTAGTTTGAAACTTCAGCATCCGGAGAAACAACTTTGTGTCGACTATCTTATCTTTGGTGTCGACACGAATTTTTTGTAGGAAGCCTCGATTCTTTTGTGTTAATACAAATCTTCTTGGGGTCGATACCAAAATTCTACAGGAAGGTTCGGGACTTTTGGGTTGACATGATTTGTCTTGGGGTTGACACCAAAATTCTACAGGAGGTTTCGGTTGTTTTGTATCGACACAATTTTCATTTGTGTCAACCCAAACTTCCGAAAACCAAAAGTGAGGATCACTTTTGTATTGACATAAAATATGTTTGTATCGACTCAAAATTGGGCACTTCGGCACTTTTGTGTTGACAAAAAACTGATTTGTGTCGACATTAACGTTCTGGTACCCGAAGATCAACTTGTAAAAACGTTAGGATGTCAAACCATTTGATCAATGGGTGTTGACACATTTGATAAGCTTCAAGTATACTTTGCCTTAGGAGTGTTTGACTTATTTCTCACTTAAGATCAACACAAAATATTCAAATTGAAGAATGCTTAAGTGTTTGAACCTTTTGAGATAAAAGTCATTTCTTTTTTGCTAAGGTGTCAACTTTAATTGTTCAAAATGTGTTAACACTTTCATTTTAAACATATAAAATATTATCCATTTAAAACCAATTATTCTTAGAAAATAAATTATAAAAATCATCAAAATCAAAATAAAAAGCCCTTGGGCTGACAATCTCTCCATTTTTTTTTATGATTACAACTATATTTACATTTTCTAGAGAACAATTTAACATATTTTTTAACAAGAGTTCTCTCCTTATCGATATGCCTTAAACAATAAAAGCAATTATAGATGATAGGCATAACTCAGAGTGAAAGCATATGGCGTTTAACATGATTTGCAACAAATGATCAAATGGCATTTTGAATTTATTATAATTTGTGTAAAATAGTAAATTATGTGCAAAATGATTCATCCAAACTCATATCAACAAAATTATATCATATCCATTCAAAGAAAAGATCACAAATATTTATAGAGATGTAAGCATTCATTCCAAATATGTTCAACCATCCAAAGATTTTAAAACAGCATCTAAGAGTTTTAAATCATCATTCAACAACATTCAAACCATTCATCCAAAAAAAAATTGTTCAAACATCCAAGTTTAACAAACATCAACCATTCAACCAACCAAAAAAAATGTATATTAAAAATTTACGTCTTCACCTTCATAAGAACTAAAAAGTAATGTTTGAAACTTCAACTTTCATTAAAAAAAATTTGAAACTCCCCTTCACTTCTCTTCACTTTTCTACTTCCTCCCCTTTTCTTCTCCTCTTTTGTAATTATAAAAAAAAACTATTGGTCGTCCATAAAGTGTTTGAAGTCCCTCTTCGCCTTAGCTTTCTCCTTAGTTTTCTCCTTGCTGGCAGAAGCTCATTCTTTAGCCGCACATGCTCGTTCATCTTTTGATTCACCCGCTGCAAGGGCCTCCCATCTTGCTGCCAAAGCCAGGTCAGCTTCCCTTTTAAGACGTGCATCCTTTTCTTCTTTGATTTCTTTGGGCTTAAACTGCTTAGCCCAAGCTTCCTTGATCCATTGGAGGTGTTCTTCCACCTTCTGAGCATTTGCATGGACGGTCGTGACGATGCCTTGATCGTATTCTTTACGCACTTGATGTAGAATGGCCTTGTTGCAATTTACAATGGATGTAATATTTTCATCCATGGTTTTGCAAAGGGCCCTCCCAGCATCAGTGGCATTCTCTACGTCACGTCTGAGGTTTTGATTTGTTTTATCAAGGTGCTTTACTTTCTCAGATAGGGAAGAGATGGTATGATGCAAATCAAAGAAATCAAAATTAACTTTGGCCTGGAAGAGACTGATTTTTGAAGACAAAGAGTTGATTGATGAAAGGACTTCAAAAAGGTCGACTTGAACTAGAAAGGATGATGATGAGGATGCAACAGGGGGAACAGGGGTTGATGTGGTGTGAGGAGTAGCAGTGTGAGATGGACCAGGAGTATCAAAGGGTCCACTCCGATCAGGTCTCGCTGGTGGTGAGTCAAGATCAATGGGAAAGGAGGATACATCACGAGGAGGAGGAGGAGGAGTTTTGACAGATGCGAGGGTACCTTTGCGAATGGTGGTCCAAGTACCATCCACACATGCAATTTGCATGTGCTTTAGGGAGGACTTTCTATAAAGATCGTGTTTAGAAAAGACAATGGCCTTTTTCTCAGAAAGATTGACCTTAAAGTATCGAAACACTTTAGTCAGGTACATCCCGTGTGGCATAGATGAATTTTTCTTACCATGGGAGTGGAACATGTGAGAAATAAAGAGAAAGCCTAGGTTGAGATTTTTCTTTTTTAGAATACACCACATTATGAAAATGTGCATGTAAGAGACATTATTAAATTTTTCCATCTGAGAAAGGAAAATATGGTTCACCATATGGTGAAGGATGCGCATTTCTGATTTTAGGTTGTTGGCTTCCAAGGGCTTGTAAGGGTCAATATTGTCATTTTTAAAAATATTTTTGACACAATCCTCAAATGAGAAGCCTTCAACCTCAATAGGTTTTTGACTGTGCCAAACACAGATGTCACCAGGAGAAATGCTTAGAATTTCATTGAGTGAGGAGGGGATTAGAGTAATATCTACACCATTTACCCAAGTGGTAATGGTGGTGGAAGGGATGAGTGAAATGTGCATGTGAGCATAAAAGGATTTGACCAAAGTGGGGACGTGAGGCTCTTGAATCTGAAAAAGCCTTTCCCACCCTAGGTCAGAGAAGAGTATTTTGAAACTCATTTCAATCGAATCAAAATATTCAAAATCTATGGAACGATCGGGAGCAATATTTCGATTAACAAAGGAAGAGAAATAAAGCAGACGAGATTTGGGATTTTGGAAGTGGATTACCTTGGTAGTTATTGCCAGTGCTTGTTCCATTACCGTCGTGGTGGTGGTGGTCTTTTTCTTCTTCGACGCCCTAAGGTTTGACGAACCCTCGTCGACTGAGCGTTTGGATCCTTTGCCCATCATTTTTGGAGGCATCTTGAAGAAATTTGGTTTGGATTTGAGAAAGAGATGAAAGGGGGTCGACTCAGGGTTTGAGAGAAGGAAGAGGTGGGAGATGAATAGTTTATATAGAGAGAGAGGAAAACAAAATGTCGTTTCGTGGACTAATGCGTCTTTTTATAGACGTAACGATTTGTGTCGACACAAATCTAATTTGGTGTCGACACATTTCGTGTCAAGTGTGGGTATCGAAAAGGAGCGATGGTGTCGACACAATTTTAATTGGTGTCGACACATTCAGCCATTTGGGTCGACACGAAGGATATTTGTGTTGACACAAATTTACCGAGAGTCAGAAAAAACTATGGTGTCAACACTTAATAGAATGGGGTCGATACATTTCTCCGCAGTGCCATTTCTATACAGTTTATGTCGATACTACACGTATTTGTGTCGACACATTTTTAACTTGTGTCAACACATTTTTAACTTGTGTCGACACATTTTCACATTCAAGAAAGAATATCAAGAATATTGAAATGCAATAAAAAATATGGTTAGTATAGCAAATAAATCAACAATGTGGAGCACATAACATACCAAGTTCTCTTCTAATAAAGCATATTCTTTCTTCATTTAAAGGTTTTGTGAAAATGTCTACTAATTGGTAATCGGTGCCTATAAATTCAAGTTCAATGTTTTCTTTTTGCACATGATCTCTTATAAAATGATGTCTAATTTTTATGTGCTTTGTTCTTGAGTATTGTATAGGATTCTTGGATATATTAATTGCACTAGTGTTATCACATTTGATAGAGATATGATCTAGGTGAAAGCCACAGTACTCTAATTGTTGTTTCATTCAAAGAACTTGAGTACAACAGCTTCCAGCTGCAATATACTTAGCCTCGGCTGTAGACAAGGCTACTGAGTTTTGCTTCTTACTAACCCAAGAGATTAGTGAGTGCCCTAGAAATTGACAAGTACCACTTGTATTTTTTCTATCTACTTTGCATCTGGTAAAATCAGCATGCGAATAGCCAAATAACTCAAAGGCTATTCCTCTAGGATAAAATAATTCAAGGTTTTGTGTTTCTAAGTGGTATCTATGTTGGAAATAGGGAGCCGCACAGCGGAAAAAAAGGTTTTTGAATCGACGTCATGAACGTAAAAAATGACGTATGCGATTTTCATAAAAAATGAAAACTACAATGATTTCAATAGTTTAATACCTTTATGAAACTTGTCGAAAAATTTCAAGAAATTCCGAATACGTTGAAGACGACCTTGCAACCTTCTCACATATGACTCAGACGCACTACGACGATCACGATGTGTGGGCACCGATTCTGATCGAAGTGTTCTTCCTCCTTTTTAGTTTCTTCTCACATAATAATCTCCAAAACGGAAAAATAAATTAATGCCACAGAGGAGAAGGGGGCGGCGGTTATGTAGGACTATTAGGGTTAAGGTTTGATTAAGGAGCCTCCTTTTTAATATATAAGAATATACAAAAGTATATTAAGTATATACTCTCTTTCCTAAAAGGTTATAAAGAGATATACTTAACATAAATAATCAATCCCCTCATCACCTACGGCCGGCCACTTAGGGAGTTAACCCTAAGTATGCCAAATACCAAAATTGCCCCTCATTAATTTAATTTAATTCCTGAATGTTCTGGGCGGCAAAACCAGCATTCCAATTAAATTAAATAATTACCGAAACCAACAAGAAAAATATACGGGCGTATTATGGGCTACGTGAGGGATCACGAGAAAGTATAGGATTCGGGCTAACCGTATGAGAAAATTGGATATCCCTAACTCTGTCCCCAAGTTAGATCATTTTCCGTACGAACCAGAACTTATTCCACTAAAGGTTCTGACTGAACTCCCGGCCCTAACCCAAATTATGTCTTGAGTTTTCAATTATCAAATGCACTGAATTCTCTCCACGTTTAAGATATAGATTCCCGATAAATAAATTAGATTATTGACAACCCGATTTAATTATCCTCTTCTCTTCGCAATCGCACTGCTTAACCTTTTGATATGCCGGATCCGAAGATCCACTGTACAGGTTTAGCATAATCAAACTTATAAGCAAAGCACACGAGGGAGAACTCCTCAATCTAAATCGGATGTGATTTCAGTCAGCTGATTATCAATCATCAGAAAAATAATGTCAATACCCAACTCATCGGTATTGTTGATCTCATGGAGAAAATCTCATCCATTGGCGACTCAAAGTACTATACAACATCTGAACACAATTGATCAATCACTTCAGGATTAGGAGTTTGTGCAATACATAATAATACGGGATGTGGATCAATTCATATAGTAAGTATAGAATCGATCATCATGTTGATCCCGCTCAATACACTCAAAGTGTACTGACACATCGAGTTCGAACATCGAATTCCAAAAACCTGAATTCGATCCGTTTAACCTAGCCATGACCATCTATTATAATGATGTACTACAATCGTACCAATGGAATGTCTGGGTCCATTGCGATTGTGAGCCTACCTATATAATCTGTCAAAACCTATGACCCGATCTTCCGTGCAGCATGCACCAAGTCAAATACTAGATAGAATATACGGACTATGCATTCATACATCACAAATATAAATATGAAATTATAAATGTAAAATCATATCAAATGTTTCTCATTAATATGACAGGGATCCAGAATAAAATACATAAAAAGCGTAACTTTTCAGTATACATTCCCAACAATCTCCCAGTTATACTCAAAGCCATGCAAGAACACACCTGACACTTAACCCTTCTACATGGTTATCAAAGACTTTCTGAGACAATGCCTTAGTAAAAGGATCCGCTAGGTTGTCCGCAGATGCTATCTTAGAAACTACCATGTCTCCATGCTGTATGATCTCCCAGATGAGATGATACCTCCTCTTAATGTGCTTTTTCCTTTTGTGGACTCTTGGTTCCTTCGAGTTCGCAATTGCTCCACTGTTATTACAGCAGAGTATAATAGGCGATTGTACCGAGGGCACCACATCCAAGTCCCTTAGGAAGTTCCTGAGCAAAATTGCTTCCTTACTTGCATCCGAAGCTGCAGCATATTCAGCCTCCATGGTAGAGTCAGCAATACAAGACTGCTTCATGCTCCTCCACTGATGGCTCCACCTCCCAAGGTAAACACATAGCCCGAGGTGGACCTCCTTGAATCTCTACCTGCCTAAAAATCTGAGTTAGTATTCCTAAGAGGTATAAGACTATCAGCCTGGTACACCATCATATACTCCCTAGTCCTTTTTAGGTACTTGAGTATATTCTTGACCGCAGTCCAATGCTCTTCCCCTGAATTAGACTGATATCTGCTTACCATCCCTACGGCATAACAGATATTTGGTCTAGTGCAGAGCATGGCATACATGAGACTTTCTACTGCAGAAGCATAAGGAATACCTCACATCCTCTCTATCTCCTGAGGTGTCCTAGGATACTGATCCCTAAATGGAGTAATCCTATGTCTAAAAGGAATAAATCATTTCTTAGAATTTTTCATGCCAAATCGAGCAATAATCAAGTTAATATAACGGGCTTGGGATAAGCCCAACATCCTACGTGATCGATCTCGTATGAGCTTGATGCCAAGGATTTAGCCCACTTCTCCCAAGTCCTTCATGTCAAATTGATTCGATAACCACACCTTCACCGAAGATAGCAACCCCACATCGTTTTTAATAAAGAGAACGTCATCAACATAAATGACTAGAAATGCCACCTTATGCCCATCGCGCTTCGAGTACACGCAATACTCGATAGGACACTGATCAAAGCCAAAACTTTTAATCACCTGGTCAAATCAAGTATTCCAAGACCTTGATGCTTTCTTAAGCCCATAAATAGATTTCTTAAGCTTGCACATCATGTGCTCCTGGCCTTTTGCTATGAACCCGTTTGACTGCATCATATAGATGCTCTCGTCAAGACTTTTGTTAAGGAATGCCATCTTAACGTCCATTTGCCAAATCTCGTAATTGATATGAGCATCAATGGATAAGAGAATCTGAATAGACTTAAGCATAGCCACCGGCAAATAGGTTTCCTCATAATTGAATCATTCTTTCTGAGTAAATCCCTTCGCAACAAGCCTAGCTTTGAAGGTTTCTACCTTCCCGTCCACTCCTCTCTTTTTCTTGAAGATCCATTTGCACCTGATGGGTTTTATCCCATCTAATGGATCTACAAGCTCCCAGACCTGACTATAGTACATGGACTCTATCTTAGATTCCATAGCCTTTTTCCATAATTATACATCCTTGTCTTGTAGTGCTTCATTATAGTTTCTGGGTTCAGTATCATGTTCTTCCGAGATCTCGTCGTAGTTGACGAATAACCCTCCCACTACGACGAAGCTCCTGCTGTGAACTCGCGAAAGGTGGTATCTCATTCCATTCATTAGGTATGTTTTCTGATCGTACCAAATTTTTATTCCTCACCTCTTCAAGAACAACTTGTGACTCGGGTTTGTGATTTATTACATAATCCTCTTCCAAAAATCTTGCATTTGTGCTAAAAAATACCTTCTGACTCTTAGGATCATAAAATAAACTACCTTTAGTTCCTTTAGGGTATCCAACAAAGATACAGACAACTGTGTTTGGTTCCACCATACTTGCATCTCCCACCAACACGTGTGCTGGGTAACCCCATATCTAGAAGTATTTAAGACTTGGCTTACGCCCAATCCATAACTCCAAAGGGGTTCCGGGAATTGCCTTTGTAGGCACCGAATTCAGAATGTATGATGCCATTTCTAGTGCATACCCCCAAAACGAATGTGGTAAATCTGAATAACACATCATGCACCTCACCATCTCCTTAAGGACCTATTCCTCCTTTCTGCTACATCATTCTGCTGAGGCATACCTGGTGAAGATAATTAGGATCTAATCCCATGTTTTGATAAGTAGTTCCTGAACTCCCTAGAGAGGTATTCACCTCCACGATCATATCGTATGGTTTTGATACTTTTACCTGTTTGCTTCTCCGCTTTCGCCTTAAACACTTTGAATTTCTCAAAGGTTTCAGACTTGCCGTGAAGCAGGTAAATGTATCCATATCTAGAGTAATCGTCAATAAAAGTGACAAAATACTCATACCCACCTCTTGCATGGATGTTCATGGGACCACATAAATCAGAGTAAACCAATCCCAACACTTCTTTGGCTCTAAGTCCCTTGGCCGTAATGGCCTTTTGGTCATTTTACCTTCTAAATAGGATTCGCAGACTGGAAGTGCCTCCATTTCCAATGAATCTAAAGGTCCATTTTGAACCAGTCTTTGTATCCTTTTTAGATTAACATGAGCAAAATGAAGATGCCAAAGTAACATTTGGTTCAAGGAGAAAACTTTCCTTTTAAGTGGTAAAACATGTAAACTATTCACCTCACTATTTTTATGAATAGAAATAACAGGGTGTAAAATATAAAGAGTATTTTTCAATGTACCACGACAGATAAATTATTTTTCAACCATAATTCTGTATGAAAGCTTATTAAAAGAAACAGAATATCCATCATTTCCCAAATAGGAAATCGAAACTAAGTTCCGTCTGATTTGGGGTACATATAAAATGTTATTCAAAATTAAATATTTATTTTTACTAAAATAAAGAACTGCTTCTCCCACTGCAACAGCAGACACCTGGGAGTCATTCCCCATCTGAAGGTAGATCTCGTCGCCTCTAAGCTGCCTGGTTACTTGGAACTCCTGCAAAAAATTACAGACATGATTAGTGGCTCCCGTATCCACACACCAGGTTTTCGTAGATACAACCGCTAAACATGATTCAACTACCAGAGAAAAGGCAATACCTACAGCTTGCTTGTTCTTCCGGTCAGGACAGTCCCTCTTCTAGTGTCCCGGCTTCTGACAAAAATAGCACTTACCCTTAGGCGCCTTTACCTTCGCCTTGGTAAGTGATGGCTTAGCCTTGCCAGCTTTCCTTGCATTTTCTTGTTGCTGCCCCTTTCTTCTTCTTTTTGCCACCTCTTGGCCTAGAAGTAGAAGCCTTTTCAGCAACAAATGCATGGGTTGGCATGCGGATAACACCTTTCGCTGCCTGTAGTTCTTTCAATAATTTTTTCAGAGAAAAATCTAGTTTATTCATAGTGTAGTTTAGTCAGAATTGTTGAAACGAATCAGGCAGTGACTGGAGCAGGATATCGATTTGGGATTCTGCATCGATTTCTGCTCCAAGGACCCCCAGCTCGTTAAGAAGACCAATCATCTTCAAAATGTGGTCCCTTATAGGTGTACCCTTAGCCATGGTCGTGTTCATGAGAGCACTCATGGTCACCTGCCTTGCTGCCTTACCCTGATCACCAAATATTTTTGTAAGGTTCAACATGATCTCAGTTGTAGATGTCATAGACTAATGTTGGCTTTGCAGAACATTCGACATAGATGCAAGGATGTAATATCTAGCCATCCGATCAGCCTTCACCCACTTCTCATAAGCCTAGATCTCCTGTTCGGTGGATCCATTATGAGGAGTGGGAGGGCAGGGGTCATGCAACACAAACCTATAGTCATCAGAAGTCAAAACAATATCGAGGTTCCGTTTCCATGTGATAAAGTTTGGTCCAGTAAGTTTATGTTCCTTGAGAATTATCGCTAGTGGATTGAATGATCCCATTATTAAATCCTGAGAAATAAAAGAGAAAATCTTTTAAATCTTTTATCAAATTAGGGTCCCTCAACCTTTTAATTTAGAAAATAATTATTGGCAGTCCGAATCCTTCGTGATTAAGCAGGTAATGTAGTGTGGACGTCTACTAATCAACACCCGTCCAGATCGGCATGCCAGTCTATTAATTTACTGCCGAAATCAAATATCATAATAAAAAATCACCGGCCTACAGTCACATCAATTGATAGGCCACGTAATATGGACGTCTAACAATCAACGAACAAAGAACTATTAGATTTTTTATTTCTTGATATAGGACATTCCAAGTAAATTAAATAGCCAATAAATTTTGGTCCCTAAAAATAAAAACAGTGACTCCTTAGGGAGGATATTTTTATTCACGGGTTAAGTGTATAATCATTACTCTTAATTTGAAAACACCGTGTCAAAGCCATGGGCCCGGTTTGTACAAATCCTACTTCGCACTAGTCTCAAATCTACTTCTTTCGAAAATTTGTGCCTGAGATACCATGACAATAGCCCTTCCGTATGAAGATCGAAAATCGAAGCCGGCGCGCGAGTTATAATCACATCTCCTACGAACGTGTAATGGAGACCGTAGGATTTATCTGTGACTAAACATTTCTCCCACTTAATATTTTAAACACTGAGAGTTTTTTCTTTTTGTTCATTTTAAACGATTAAACATATTTTAATTTCAAATTAAAATAAATTCGATTTTAATCAATTAAAATATTTCTTGTTTAACTATAATAATATAAACAAAAAACTTTCTTATTTAATTTTGCGAAAGAAAATTAATTATCCGGGCTTTAATTAAAAAATCTTAATTAATTTTAACACAAAAATAAATAAATAAATAATTATCTATTTATTTTTTGGTTTTAAAAATTATTAGGATTATTCATTTTATAAAACAGTTTTTTCTAATATACTTCCGATAATAAAATCATGCACAAAAGGAAAAACAAATAAAATAAAAAATTATCCACGCAATTAAATAAAATAAATAATTAAATAACGACAAAATAAATATAAATAGTCGTTACGATCCGATCCGTCCGTTTAATATTTCAATCCGACGGTCTTGAATTAAAGATTAAACACCTAGAGTTTTGGAACCCTAAATGAGCCATCAAAGATCCGAATCTTTTTTTCAGCCTCTGGACTACCGTAATAGCCCCGGACCACCGCTGTAACACTAGAAAAATTGAAAATAAGCCAGCCAAACAACCCCTTGAATGGGGCAAAATACTGTTGTCTTTGGCAGCCATGCGCTGCCTTGTTTCAGCCGCTGTTTGGCCACCTTGCCGCCACTGTTGAACCCCCAAAAAATTATGGTAGGTAGAGCA
>JAOTRH010330618.1:0-37160 GCA_034768845.1 Heliamphora exappendiculata
GTAAATTTAACTTATTGTTTTTTTTTAAAATTTTTTTTATCTTTTGATTAAAAAATTTTACTTTTCTAAATTGTCTCGATGAAAAGAATAAAAAAGGTAAAATAAATTATAAAAAGATGAAAAAAATTTACTAAAGATAAAAAATAAGTAACATAAAATTTGATTTATTAGCTCTTTTTTGTCTTTTTTGAACTTTTTTTAGATTTTGATTAAAAAAATATTTTTTCGAATCGTCTTAATGTGAGAAGTTAACTATACATTGTTTTTAAAAAATCTATATTTAGAACAATATGAATATTTTTAAAAATGAATTTACTATAAATGGAGATTCTGATTTTATTATTACTTGTTAAATAGACTTTATAAAAAGTGTTTTCAATTTTAAACTTTAAACGTTAAATTTATCTTGAAAATCTTTAATTTTGAAAATTTACTAGTCAGATCTTTCAGCACTAAAGTTTTAAGACTTATTGTCATGATTAAAATTAATTTATAATTTTTTGTTAAAATATAAATTAAATGCAAAAAATATAATTTGTTGTATTAAAAGTGTTCAGTTGTTGTACTAAAAGCAATTTTGCTAATCACATTTTATTCTTTAATTATTCTAGCCACCTCAAGTTTAGGAAACTAACTTGGAATCGGTTAACGGCAAATTCATCGATCGTTCGATTCAGAGTTATATATGAATGTTTAAGATTGTAAATTTATCTTTCCAACGCATTAAATAACATTGAAAATGGAGGTCTGTACAGATCATGATAACCTCACAAAGTTGGTTGCTCGCTGATTATCCAACAGATTAATGCACCTTCAAATTTAATTTTCAAATAAGTGTAACAACACACAAGTGAGCGAGCTGGACTTATAAGCACAACTTTCGTTCTCAAACACACAAGCAATACATTGTTTAAATTATTAGTACGACACATAATACAACATGCATTTCAATGATCAAATACAAACATCCCATTCATACATTAAGCTAACATCCGAACTAACCTAGACTAGAATACATTCACACATCATGTGCTTCCATTATCATCCGACATTTCAATATCCAATTGGTAGGGTAGCATTCATGCTCCAATTGTGGCACAATGACGCGTCGTGCAGTAAACCTTCTTCTGCTCACTCCTTCGCTGTCTGTTCACAATTGAACCTGTGTAACCGCAATTGCATGTGATTAACTTCTTCGCAAAAACGACGCAAAGCCATCTGCAATTATTGACTAGTATTAGTGGGCATGTTCTTCCCCAGTTGTCGTAGGATTCGAACACCAGCTGCTTGGCAGTCATGCATTAGGACCTTCGATTGCATAATCTGATATTGCTACTCGGATTACATGGTACGTACACTGTTCGTACTATAGCGGTGGTTAGGATCTAACGGGTACACAAAGTCATCATTACAAACCCAGCTACGACCCATAGCAATGAAGAGGTTGCGTACTATATATGTCAACACCATGTTCATATACGTTGAATTGGTTGGATTGGCTAAAAGTGTATGTATCTCAATCGCAACTATTGCTGTTTATAGAAGACTTCAGCGGGGAGTGATTGGAAAATCGATTATTAGCGTTGCTGAGCCCCCATACAACTCAATCTCAAGACCCATGTTTTGTCATAGGTAAATTGGCAACACTTATTTAATTTAAATCCTGTCTCTATTTATATATACTAATGCATGGGTCACACACGATGCAAGTGCAACTCTCAAATTATTTTAAAATATTAAAAGTTAATATATGTTTTAAGACAATAAGATCTAATTAAATGAACAAATAAAATTTATGTTAATTCTTAACATAAAAGTATAATCGAATTCAAAATCACAAAACCACCACTACCGTGTGTATATCAAAATAAGTAATTAACTTGTGGTTGCGATATTTTTGTGTGATAGTTTTACGTTGTCGTATTTAAATGTAAATCAACACGATTTTTTAAGTTGATTACACTTAATATGAAATGTAACATTAAATATTTGCTTCGCTGTTATAAGTTTGAATTGTAACATTAAATATTATAAGTGTAACCCTCCCAAATCTTACAGGAGCAAGATAACTTCGAATTTTTTTGTGTTGTGCTGATAAAAAAAACATTAAATGTTGTAAATAACAAATAAATAGAACAATTTAATTTTTTTATTATTCTAGAATATCATCCCACAATAATTAAAAGAGTCAATACACACACACACACAAATAGATTTGGGGTTAAAATTAAAATCAATTCAATGCAGTTTCCTAATTATATATGTTTTTTTTATTATTAGTTAAATGAGCTCATCTCAAAAGACAATTTGGGATCTAGAATAGTGATTGAGAAGAAAACAAATAATGGTGAATCAGTATGGCCCAGACCTTACAATAGTCTTCATGCACACAAAAAATTGAAATTCCAAGAAATGGGAAAGGGGCAAGTCGGCAGAATCTGGCATCTCAATGGAGAACAAAGTATTATATTCCGGAAATTCCAAATTAGAGACACAACGTTCCGAGACAAATCCAAACGCACCGATTTATTCAATAGGGCTTTGGGTTATGGCATGTTAGAGTTTTCCTGTTTAACCTATATCATTGATACCAACCATGTAAATAAAAGAGGATGTCAACTTTCTCAGTAATCAACGGTTTTAGGTTTTGTAGATTTTAGGTTTGGTTGCATTTACAAATTTCGTAATGCATTGATGGAAATACACAATGAAAGGATTTAGCAAACATACCTTAGAGAAATCCCAAAGACGAGATAAAGACAGGGAGAGAGACGGTGAGAGAGACATCAAGAAGAGAGCGACAGAGCATTGAAGTGAAGTTCTGCGAGTGTGTGGAGGAAGGAGACAAACACTCAAATTACATATATAACATTAAAAGCGTATTTCCTAAACGCGTATTTATAAATGACACGTGTTTGATAAACACATTTTTAGTGCAATTATATAATTTCCAATAAAACGCTTTTAGTAAAAGCGTTTTCAGTGTAAAGATTTTTAATAAGACGCTTTTACTAAAACGTTTTCATTTTAATTTTAATTTATATCCACCCACTCAAAACGATTTGGCATTTGGGTTTGAATAGAAAATGTTTTTGCTAAAATCATTTTCCGTGTAATCCATCAAAATGTATCTTCAAAAAACGTTTTTTGTGTAAATATTTGAAAACGTTTCTAGTATGAAAGTTTTCAGTGTGAGGCTATAATTATAAAGAAAACGTTTTTGTTAAAAATATTTTTCTTTTGTCCAACCACTTGAAAAGGATTGGCACTGCGTGAAGTATGTTTTGCAAAGAAAGCATGTTTGCTAAACACGCTTTTATGTAGGTTAGAAATAAAGTTTAAAATTTTTTATTTTGTTAATTAAGTTTGAAAAAGAGCTTATTAGGGTGAAAGAACCGAGTTTCGGCCCCAAAATGAGTTAGGGGTAGGCGTGAGTCGACTCGGTGCTGAACTAGAACAGCTAAATAAACTGTGTTACTATTTATAAGAATTTGTGAATAATCCATGCGTATTGCATTTCTAATAATAAAGATAACTAAGATAATTTTTAATTAAATGTGATAGCACAAATTTAAGATATATAATGATTTCCAACTCAAATCTAAATTTTATAGGGCATAATTGAACTAAATTTAACTTCAATAATGTTAACCACGTCTATTGAGTGGTGGTTAATAGACTAATAACAATAAAAATAATTAATATTAATGCATTTTTTAGATATGAAATTTACCACTTACATAGATATTTAATACAGTTAGTATAGATATCTATACATTATATACTTGTTATTTGTTGCTTCGTTAGCATATTTTATTTAATTAATTCATCAAAAAATTTTCTTGAGATTTGAATAAAATATTGTAAGCTCCACAATCTTGAGATGATTATACTGATCTCTCCATTATTAATAATGACTAAGGCCTCATTTGACAATCGATTTAAAGTTATTTTTTTTTAACTTTTTGTTTAAAACACATAAGCCAAAATAGCCTCGTTTTTCAACTCAAATGCTCTTTAAATTTTTCGCTTTTTACAAAATTTTTAATATATTTTCTTAAAATTTCATAACTTTTATTATACATATCTTTTTTTATTAAACTTATATTTTTAAAATCTGCTCGTCATAATCTATTAAACAAGATTAGTATTAAATATAAAATTAGCTAAAAATAAAGTTTAAAAATTTATAACAATGTTAAGCAATGATTTTTTCCTTTTGACTTAAAATCTCTATATTCCTCTACAAAATAAACTTTTGACTTATTAGGCTTAAAGTGGTTTTAAGCAAAAAGTCTGACCTAAAATCAAGTTACCAAATGAGGCATAATCACGAAAAACGAATTAAAGAGCTTTTCTTTTTCACCCTTTAATTTTTTTTCTCCATTTTTTCTTTGTTTTATCTATTTTTCTCATTTTTCTCCTCCATGTCTGTTAATCCATGTATGTTAGTCTTTTCACCCTCTCCTTTTTCTCTCAATCTTTCTTGTCTCTTTACCTCCCAAAAAAATCATCACTTTCCTAGTATCACAGTAGCCTTTACAAGCGACATCCTCTAACAGACGCCACCACCAACGAAAGGAAATCACTACTACCACAGAAATCCATTCCACTAAAAGGACTGAAATTTTAAGAATTAATGATAGTGCATACGAATCGCATCAACAACAATTGATTTGGAAAGCTTCTCTTGGAAGCTAAAGCACAAAATCCCAAGCCACCAACTCAAGTCAAATTACCAAAATTCTCCTAAACCTTCAACATAAGATTAATTCATGTAATTGCATCCAAATTAATTTAGAAATTTATATTTTTGAAAATTAACAAAATTTAAAATTATCCTCAAATTAAATTTTTCGAGTCTCCGTACACACAAACAAATTCATAAAAGTATGCAAAAACATTACCAGGCCCAATGGCCACATATATACATTATATACACATGATCAAAATAGTACCACGTTGGTAATTTATCACATAAGTAGTTAATTACAAAAATTAAAACAGGGCTGTGACTCATTCGTTGTTGCAAATTCAATTCTTCTGAGAGAACAAATACTTCAAACTTTAATGATCCGAAAACACTTCAAAACGCTCTCCATATAAATAATGCATCCATGTTTTCAAGGCAAAAACTATGGATGCAAGTTTCAAATTGTGTTAGATAATTCTTTTCATGTGTCTTAAGTTGTCAAAAAGCATAGGCAACAACTCCACATTGCTGCATAAGGACGCAACTTAACCCGTGGTGTGGTGCATTGCAACATACGGTATAACCCAATCCTCGCTTCAGTATAATCAAAATAGGTGCGCTCGTCAACCCCTTCTTCAATTCTTGGAAGGCAAGCTCATAAGCTTTATTCCATATAAATTTGATCTCTTTACACGTAAGACGTGTCATGGGCGCGATAAGTGTAGAAAAGTCTTTAACAAACCTCTGGTAGTATCCTGCAAATCCCAAGAAATTTTGAATCTCAAACACACTTCTAGATCGCTCCCAACTCATCATGGCCTCAATCTTCGAAGAATCCACCGTTACACCATCTCTTGAAACCACATATCCAAGAAACATTACCTTGGACAACAAGAACTCACATTTTTCATATTTAGCATATATGCGATGCTCTTGTAAAAAAATTGTAACGCAATCCTCAAATGTTTCTCATGCGCCTCCCTTGATAGTGAATAAATAAGAATGTCATCCACAAACACCACTACGAACCTATCAAGATAAGTGTGGAAGATACTGTTTATTAAGTCCATGAACGTCACCGGTGCATTGGTCAAAGAAAATGGCATGACAAGAAACTCGTAGTGTGAGACCCCAACCTATTTCATTTTTAAAAAAAAAAATGAATTAAGTGCTAATGGGAGTAGAAGTTGAAATATGACCTTGGTGATGTTGTGGGTGAGTGTTTTGAGCTTGGATAGGCGTGAAAGATATGTTCAGGGAAGAATATGAGGTTCTAAGAGATGTCCGGACAAAAATATGTGAAAAGCGTGTAACGAAAAGTGACATACCTTTACTAATTTGGTCATAACTCCTTGTAAAAAATGAATTTTGGTATGAAGTTTGAATAATTGGAAAGTAAACTTTCGGGGCTTCAGTTTGAGTACAAGAATGATCATATTTGGAGTTCGAACGAAGGAAATATGATCGTTTGAAGTTGAGACAGCAGTGTAATGAAATGGGGAACTACTCGAGCCGTAAAAAGACCGATTAAGCGGCCTGTTCAGACATACTATTTTTAAAGCAGTGGAATGGCTTGGAAAGTGTGCAAAGATTAGCTCTTAATCTTCCTTTTCTCTCTCCTAAAGCCCTAGACCTCAAGCTCTGCCTTCTCTCTAGGTTTTGGGCGTGTTCGGGCTTGAATCTTGGTGATTGGAGGGCGAATCCTTGATGTACTCGCCGTGGGCTTCACTTTCATCTGAATAAAATTGTGTTTCGACAGCTTTGGCTTTTCATCGGTTGGTAAAGCTTCGAATTTGTGACCCTATGAGGTAGGATCCTAGACTGTATAGATATTTAAGGGTGGTATATGCAATTATAAGTATTTTCACCGAGTGATATTGCCTAAAAATGCTTTAAAGGATGTTTTTCATGTTTAAACCACGTTGTTTGGATAAAAAGTATGTTGTTCCCTTTTAGTTGGTTTATTACATGTAATGAACCTACGGATGTTCGTAGTTTTCAAAATGGGTGTTTATGTTCAAGAAATTGGATTTTTGGTTTAAAACCATTTTTCGTCGTTTCGGGTGGATGAAATTGGATTTTGAGAATCCCTTTCAGGTTTTGATAGTTTATATCGAGGTTATATGGTTGTTTTGGGGTTTGTGTATACCCATGAGTATCAAAACTGGTGTTCAGAGGCTTGATTTTTGGGTTTAAACAAGTTTTTATGTTGAAAAACCTACTGCTGTTTTTGAGAAATCAAAACTGGTTTGAGACCGATCGAGCGGTCTGGGTAGTTTTGAGATTTTTGATGTTTTTGGATATGGTTTTCCTCGTGTGATGTTTATCCGATGGAATTGTGAGCTCCTCTGTTTTCCAAATGGATATTTGTTGTTTTCAAAAGGATGGTTTGAAAATGGAGTTTTGAGAAAACTTTGAGAAACATGTTTTTGGAGGTTTGGAGCTAACTTTTGAGGTGTAGTCTCATCTTGGGAAATATTTTTGGTTTGATCTCCATGTTAATGGATGGATCTATATGTTTGTTTGATCTCCATGTTGATGGATGGATCTTTGTACAAATATGAAAACGTTTTGGTTTTGTAAAATGATTCTCTCGATGTACCGGAATAGCGGGTATTTGGTACAAGTTGCCCTCAGTGGAAGTTCGAAAATGTGTGCAGAGTAGGTGCCTTTTGTTCCTTCGGGATAGTTCCCGTAAAGAAGGTGATTGGGTGCTTTGTTCCCTTGGGCTGTTGAACCTGTAAACTAAGCTTTTACGTTGTGGTAGCTTCGTATAGAACTTACATTTACCTAACCGGTCATACGATGTGTGGGGATTGGGTAAAGGGGTAGGATTCTGTAGTTACTGCATCTGTCCCCTTGTGACGAAGTCGGTACATTGGAATCATTTTATCTTTCTCCTTGGCTGTGTGGCCCGAGTGGAGCATACTGCTTTATCGGTTTATTTTCCTCGGTTGTGTGTGTGCCGAGTGAAAAATATCTTTTCTCTTTTCTTAGTGTGTGATCTGGATGAAAAATAACCTTTTGGTTAGTACTTTTCTTTAACTGTGAAAATGTTATCTGCATTGTTTATATGCATGGTTTTAAGGATTGAAATGTGGAATTTTATGAAGTAAAACTGTTTTGATGCCCGTGTTGGACTAATGGAAAAACTTGTGATTTTGGGTTGGAAAAACCTTTTTAGTTTCTGTGGTTGAGCATGTATGCTTATAATTGTATAACCTGCTTTACAGCTTTATTGTCTTTTCTTATTGGGATTCGGCTTACGGTGTGAAATTTTGTCTTAAAACTTTTTCAGGTGAGCATGGTCTTGTAGGTTGAGGTGCCCGGAGGTGGCTGATGATAGACCCTATTGTTGGTCTCTTTTAGGTAGTTTATACCTTTTTGTATATGCTTCATGTTGGTTGTAACTTGTTTCAATCTTCTGTAATTCTTGTGAATGTATGCATGTTTTATGCTTTCGAGAGAACCTTGGGTTGGTTGTTGTTTTTCGTAGTTCCTTACTATGTTTTTTTTATTGTTGGGTTCAACGGCTTACAAACGGGGTTTTTAAATTGTTTATGCTTCATTCAAATTGCTATGCTTCGAGGAAGATTTTAGAACGGTCTTAAGCTTCTTTTCAAAATAAAGGTTTTTCTCATTTAAAACATGTATTTTGTTTTCAAGGCTTGGCTTTTGGGGCTGTAAATGTAGTCTTTTGGGCTACTCTTTTATATTAAATAAACCATCAGTAGTACGTTTTACAAAGGTTTTAGCCTTGTTTAGACTTTTGGGTTTTCATCCCTTGTGTTGGGACGATTTTGGTGCTTGTTCGGTGGCTCTTCGCGTGATCCGGACTGTGAGACGTAACTACTTAATATCAGAGCTCTGGGTTCGAATACCTATGAGCTGTGGAAAGAGGGTGTGCTACCTTGTGAGAAAAGATGTGTGTGTGCTTGGTTGCCTGTATTTTTGAACATGAGCATATTAGTTGTTGAGCATGTTGATGCCGTGTATATGTGAGTATGGAGGTTGGATCTTAGGATTGATTCGTCTTTTCTTCGGGCGTTTGGATTATCAAACTTGGGTGCCAAGTTAGAAACACGTTTCGCGGACGTGATTTCTACTATGAAATCTAAGTAGGTTATCCAAAGTGACGAGACATTCTTATCGGTTCTCCTCGGTAACGGTGTTGTGTCTATATGATCATTGTGCCTACGCGATAGCATAATTATGTGGTATGTGCTAGAAATAACATGGTAGATCGACCTTAGGCTGTCGTGTCTCATGTTTTATTTTATATGTATGACCGGTACACCCTTAGAGACGACGAGACCATGGTTTGGGTCTTGGATGTGTGACTCTGTTGTTATCAGTTGCAGAGGTAAGGCTATGGGTTGAGCGTCAATTGCATGGTATATCGTGAAACTCGTCAGTGAGTTGGGTTCAACCGAATAAGGTTGGTCTCGATTGGCAAATCGTTGAGTGTTTACATGAGCAGAGTTTTGTTCAGGTGTAGTTGAAGCGTGGTTGATGGCTTTGGCTTTGGTAAATGGCTCCTTTTGAGAGTATGCTGTTGGAGATTTGAGTTGTGTTATGGATAGCCTTGTGAGTAGGGGCGATGGGGTGTCAAAGACTCTAGGAATTAGTCGTTATGACTAGATTGGTGAATAGATTTGTGGATCGAGATAATCCCTATGGGTAAGGTTGATGTACGTGATTTTGGCTGTGTGATGGATTAGGTATGTCGTGAGCCATGCTATGTCATGAGTTGTGTACTCAAAATCAGGTATAGATGGGAACATAGTAGATGGGAGCCATGCTCTGCCTTCTCTTTAGGTTTTGGGTGTGTTTGGGCTCGGATCTTGGTGATTAGAGGGCGGATCCTTGATGTACTCGCCGTGGGCTTCACTTTCATCCGAATGAAATTGTGTTTCGGTGGCTTTGGATTTTTACTGGTTGGTAAAACTTCGGGTTTGTGACTCTATGAGGTAGGATCCTAGACTGTATAGATGTTTAAGGGTGATATATGCAATTATTGGTGTTTTTATCGAGTGATATTGCCTGAAAATGCTTTAAAGGATGTTTTTCATGTTTAAACCATATTGTTTGGATAAAAAGCATGCTGTTCGCTTTTAGTTGATTTATTACATGTTATGAACTTGTGGATGTTCATAGTTTTCAAAATGGGTGTTTATGTTCGAGAAATCGAGTTTTTGGTTTAAAATCGTTTTTTGTCGTTTCGGTTGGATGAAATCGAATTTTGAGAATCCCTTTCAGGTTTTAATAGTTTATATCGTGGTTATATGGTTGTTTTGGGGTTTATTTATACCCATGAGTATCAAAATAGGTGTTCGGAGGCTTGATTTTTGGGTTTAACCAAGTTTTTATGTTGAAAAACATGTTGCTATTTTCGAGAAATCGAAACTGGTTTGAGATCGATCGAGCGATCTTTTGACCACTAAAGCTGTCTGGGCAGTTTTGAGATTTTTGATGTTTTTGGATCTGGTTTTCCTCGTGTGATGTTTATCCGATGGAATTGTGAGGTCCTTTGTTTTCCAAATGGATATTCGTGGTTTTCAAAAGGATGATTTGAAAATAGAGTTTTGAGAAACATGTTTTTGGAGGTTTGGAGCTAACCTTTGGGGTTGAGTCTCATGTTGGGAAATGTTTTTGGTTTAATCTCCATGTTAATGGATGGATCTATATGTTTGTTTGATCTCCATGTTGATGGATGGATCTTTATACACATGTGAAAGCATTTTGGTTTTGTAAAATGATTCTCTAGATGTACCGAGATAGCGGGTATTTGGCACGAGTTTTCCTCGGTGGAAGTCCAAGCACGTGCGTAGAATCGGTACCTTTTGTTCCTTCGGGATAGTTTCCGTAAAGATGGTGGTTGGGTGCTTTGTTCCCTTGGGTTGTTGAACCCGTAAACTAAGCTTTTACGTTGTGGTGGCTTCGTATAGAATTTTTATTTACCTAACTGGTCCTACGATGTGTAGGAATTGGGTAAATAGGCAGGAGTCTGTAGTTGTTACATCTGTCCTCTTGTAACGGAGTCGATACATTGAAATCATTTTATCTTTCTCTCGATTGTTTGGCCTGAGTGGAGCATACTGTTTTACCAGTTTATTTTCCTCGACTGTGTGTGTGTTCTGAGTGAAAAATATCTTTTTTGTTTCCTCGGTGTGTAATCAAGGTGAAAAATAACGTTTTGATTACTGTTTTTTCTTTAACTGTGAAAACGTTATCTGTATTATTTATATGCATGATTTTAGGGATGAAAATGTGAGGTTTTATAAGTAAAACCGCTTTGAGGCCTGTGTTAGCCTGATGGAAAAACTGGCAATTTTGGGTTGAAAAAATCTTTTTGGCTTATGTGATTGAACCTGCATGCTTATAATTGTATAACCTTCTTTACAGATTTATTGTCTTTTCCTATTGAGCTTCTGCTCACGGTGTGGGGTTTTGTCTTAAAACCTTTTTAGGTAAACATGGTCTTGTAGGTTGAGGTGCCCGGAGGTGGCTGATGATAGACCCTGGTTTTGGTATCTGTTAGGTTGTTTATACCTTTCTGTATATGCTTCATGTTGGTTGTAACATGTTTCAAGCTTATGTTATTGTTGTGAATGTACGCATGTTTTATGCTTTCGAGGGAACCATGGGTTGGTTGTTGTTTTTCGTAATTTCTTACTACGTTTTTTTTATTATTGGGTTCAACAGTTTACAAACGGGGGTTTCAAATGGTTTATGCTTCATTCAAACTGCTGTGCTTCGAGGTAGATTTTAGAACGATCTTAAGCTTCTTTTCAAAATAAAGGGTTTTCTCATTTAAAACATGTCTTTTGTTTTCAAGGCTTGGCTTTTGGGGCTGTAACTGTAGTCTTTTGGTTTACTCTTTTATATTAAGTAAACCATCAGTAGTACGTTTTACAAAGGTTTTAGCCTTCTTTAAACTTTTGGGTTTTCATCTCTTGTGTTGGGGCGATTTTGGTGGTTGTTCGGTGGCTCTTTGTGTGACTCGGAGTTTGGGGCGTGACGCGTAATGCCCATAGCGTGAGCGAAAAGCTATCTTTGCGATCTCCTCCTCCTTCACTCTCAACTGATGATAGCATAACCCCAAGTCAATTTTGGAAAAGTAGCTCGAACCCCTTTAATTGATCAAATAAATCGTTAATTATTGGCATATGGTATTTGTTCTTCATGATCACTTAGATATATTTTCGATAATCGATACTCAAGCATAAGGTCCATCATTCTTCTTGGTAAATAATGTTGGTGCTCCTCAAGGCAAAGTGCTCAGATGTATAAAGTCTTTATCTAATAACTCATGAAGTTGTACTTTGAACTCTAACAATTTGGCCAGCGCAAAATGGTATAGCAATATAGAAATGGGTGCGATCCCCGATATAAGGTCAATAGAGAACTATACCTCTTGTCGTGGCGGTGACAAGAATAAATACTCTGGGAAAGCGTGAGGGAATTTATGAACATTAGAAAGTAGTTCCCATCAAATGGACTCAACCTCGCTCATCAACAAATTGGAAAGGAGAAGGGTAAGATTTTCACAATTTCGCATATCGGAAGGAAAATGCACGGCCACCATCATGGTTACCAACAAAATAAAAATAATCACCCTCTAGAGTACAAATGGACACTCACGGTCGGTCACAATCGATATATGCGCTA
This sequence comes from Heliamphora exappendiculata, assembly GCA_034768845.1. Lineage (NCBI taxonomy): Eukaryota > Viridiplantae > Streptophyta > Magnoliopsida > Ericales > Sarraceniaceae > Heliamphora > Heliamphora exappendiculata. The sequence continues at coordinate 12,365 of JAOTRH010330618.1, forward strand.
TAAATAATCAATCAGTCCATCCCTAAGATTATGTCAAAGCTAGTCATATCTGAAACGATGAGATCAAAAACAAGGTGGTGTTTGAGAATCTCAATCTCACAAGACCTACAAATCTGTTTCAACAAGGCATTCCCTCTCACCGGGGTCTGTACACCCAAGACATTACTTAATGCATCTATCTCTAACCCTAATATGGATACGAACGCAAATGAGATGAATGAATGCGATGCTCCCATGTCGATAAAAATCCTGGCCCATGAACTATATACTAGGAAGGTACCTCTGATGATGAATGTACTAGTTGCGACATCTGGTACCACTGGTGCCTTCGAGACACTTGGCTCAGGTAAGGCAAAAATTCGTCCCTACGTTCCCCTATTTTGTTCACCGTGGCTCTACACTCCTGGTTACCTCATATATTGGACCAAAGTGGCCTCTCCAGCAGCTCTAGATGTTTTCACTCTTGATTGTTGTTGTGACTGACCATAACCTTTTCGTCCTGAACTGACTAAACTGGCTGGGGTCCTCATATACTCTGCGTATTCCCTCTTTGAGAGAAATGTCGGCACACTTGTCCCGTCTGTCCATACTGATAACATGTAAGAGGCCCTTTTCCCTGAGGTTGAGTCGGTGCATGGCTCTGTGACTATCCCTTTTGTGGGTAGACGGCGGCGCAGTAACCTGGTTGTCGGCATGTAAAACAAATCATCTCTCTATGCGATGACCGTCCCAAAGAAGCTATAGAGGGTGGTGGGACAGAACGTTGTTGCTGCTGCTGATAGTATCCCATGGGTAAAAGTGTAATAACCCGAACTTAAGATACGAATAAAAAAAGAAAGAACGTCTCAAAAGAAACGAAATCTCGAACCTAAGTTCGGTAAGGGGAACCGGCCCGACTGTTTAACCTTTTTGAGCCCGAGGTCAGGAAAAACGGGAGAACCAAATAAGCATATATTAAAACCCTAATATTGAGGGTAAGAATTCAAAATTATAAGTCCAAATCATTTAAGACAAGAGTTACGCTCGAAAAGTCAAGAAACGAACTAATGTGAAAATACCTGAATTTTCTCCTACAATTAAATAAAAAAATTTATTTTGACATGTATATATATATATAAAATTATATATTTATACACTCAAGTGGCTAAATAAGGAGAATGTGCCAAAACTTGGTGAGCTAGTTTCACAAACTCAAGTTAAGTTTAAAGTAACTAAGGTTAGTTAACTCATGGTTAAGAAAACTTCCTAGGAAGCTTTCTATTTGACTTTTCGTCATAATTTTGTGCATATATATATATATAGAGGGGGAGAGAGAGAAGAAGAAGAAGAAGAAGAAGAAGAAAGAAAAGGAAGAAGAAAGGAGGAAGAAGAAGAAGCTTGAAGATGGGAGCTTTAAAAGCTAAGTCCATGGTTTTCATCATCAAGAAGTAACCCTCAATAAGGTAAGAGAGACTCTAATAATTTTAATTTTACATAAATCAAACATCTCTCCCACTATCCTCAAACACAAATCTAAGATCAAGAATCAAAACTCAAAAATAAAGGCGTCTTGGTTGGATTTTTTGAGACTGTTCAGTTTGAAAGCTGAAGTTATGAGTTGGTGTGGGTTTCTCCATGGGTTCCATGACTTCTATAAGCTTTGGAATATTGATATATTGAAGCAAAATACATGTATATAAAGAAAATAGGTCAAAAACTTACACACTTGACACTAAGAGACTAGAATCAAAATAGGCCTGAGTTTGGGAGTTTTGAGCTTTCAGCCATGATCTTTGGAATGTCATAACTCAATGTAGAAAAATGCTATAAGCGTGTTCTTAATATCCAGACCTATATTTTTGTGTTATCTTTCATCCAAAATTGATTTGAACTCATTTGAGTAAGTAGAACTCGAGATATTACAATTCTACCAAAGTATGTCAATTTCAGACCTGTCAACAAAGCAGCCCTAAAAACCCTAGTTTAAAATGAGATCGAATTTTGGCCAAAAAATGAAAGTTGTAGAAAACATGTGTATCTAGTTACCCACCATAGAGGAGCACAAAATAATGAGTTTTGATAGATCAAAACCCTTTCAAACTCTCTGTTGTGTTTCAGCCCTCAAGGGACACTTCTGTCACATATTTGTGTATAGCCCAAATCCCATATTGTTAGTGATCTATTCCAAAAGTGGTCTACATGAACTTTGTAGATAACATATTTACATACTTTCTACCCAAAAATTAGACCTTAAAGCCTTGGGATGGTTCTCCAAAACTGTTTCGAACCCTCTGTCCAAAACGGGCTCTTATGAGTTTTGGCGGCTAAAAGAACCTACTTTCTAAAATGGCCAAAGAGTTTAATTTGTTCCAAACAACTACCCTTAGCTCTAAAAATTAAACTTGTAGGGGACTTATTGAACTAGAACATACTAAACATTGGACTCATTTGGACTTGGTATGATACCCCAAAATCGAGACCAACAAAAGCATATTTTTGGTAAAATCTTGAGAAAAGTGTTGAACCATTTTTTCTTAGGATGTTTTGTTTACCCTTTTGCCTTAGGTTTTGACCTTGGTGTTAAATATGAGAGTTGTAAAATTTTTTTTTTTTATCTAAATGGTGTTTAAAAATCATAACTTGATTCCAAGTTTAAGTACCTCAAGGCGCTGCGGTAGTTTAAAATTTAATGATTTGAAAGAGAGTGATAAATGGCTAAGTAAAATCTTCAAACAAGTGAAGGATTGGGCAAGTGCGTAGTGCCCCTTAAACCTAAAATAAAGTAACAATGTCCCAAAAATCAAGAAAATATTCCACAGTCGGAATCGTTTTAGTTTCACATGCTAAAAGTGGAGGATTCCGTGTTAACGGTAGAGTCGTGTTTTGCTTGTTAGGCAAAGAGGTTGTAGAACCCAGGGGTCCTGCTTAGCTTGCTGGGGGAGGCTCAGTTCATACGCATATAATACAAGGTGAGATTGCTTAGCTATTATCTTGAACTTGAGTTTATGTAAATGATGCTTAAAAATGCTTTGAAGTGCATGTTTTGAACTATGACTAGCTTGACGATCGCATGAACCTGTTGTTTTAAAAGAGATGATGTTTTTAATTCAAGTGTTCTATCCATGATATTCTGAGCTAGCATGATGTTACAATGAAAGTTTGGTTAATATTGTGTGGTTGTTCTAAAGTTCCAAGTTGCATGGGTTTTCGGCCTTTTATATCTCGTTAGGGGAGATTACCTAACTATGGGTTTCTTATTTGTCCCTATGGGGGAGGTTTCTCATTAATCAGGGATTTTTGCCTTTAAGACTTTTGGGATGAGTTCCAGGTTTTAGCACATACCACTCGTGCTTGGTGAAGAGTGGCCCTTATTCCATCACGTTACTATCCGTGTATTGCGAATTGAGATTACGGTACCGTCAAAACTCTTGGTCGTGAGGTTGACGACTACTTGGACATTGTTTGGGATTGAGTCTAGATTTGAGAAAGTGATCATGCATTTTAAATTTATGGCGGTTAAGCTAGGAATCTCTTTGGGATTAAGAGTTCGTGCAATATATGATAATACAGGATGCAGATCTATTCATATAGTTAGTATAAAATCGATCATCCCGTTGATCCCGCTCAATACACTCAAAATGCACTAACATATCGAGCTCGAACATCAAATTTCCAAAATCTGCATTCGATCTGTTCGGCCTAGTCAAGACCAGCTACTATAACGATGTACTACAATCGTACCAATGGAATGTCCGAGTCCATTGCGATTGTGAGCCTACCTGTATAATCTGTCAGAACCTTTGACCCGATCTTCCGTGCAGCACGCACCGAGTCAAATACTGGACAGAATATACGGACTATGCATTCATACATCACAAATATAAATATGAAACCATAAATGCAAAACCATCTCAAATGTTTCTTATTAATATGCCAGGAATTTAGAATAAAAGACATAAAAAGCATGACTTTTTAGTATACATTCCCAACAATCTCCCACTTATACTCAAAGCCTTGCAGGAACACACCTGACACCTAACCCTTCTACATGGTTATCAAAGACTCTTTGAGACAACGCCTTAGTAAAAAGATCCGCTAAATTATCCGCAGATGCTATCTTGGAAACTACCACGTCTCTACACTGCATGATCTCCCGAATGAGATGATACTTTCTCTCAATGTGCTTTTCCCTTTTGTGGACTCTTGGTTCCTTTGAGTTTGCAATCGCACCATTGTTATCACAATAAAGTACAATAGGCGATTGTACCGAGGGTACCACATCCAAGTCTATAAGGAAGTTTCTGAGCCAAACTGCTTCCTTAGCTGCATATGAAGCTACAACATATTCAGCCTCCATAGTAGAGTCAGTAATACAAGACAGCTTCACGCTCCTTCAACTGATGGCACCACCTCCCAAGGTAAACATATGGCCCAAGGTGGACCTCCTAGAATCTCTATCTGCCTGGAAATGTGAGTCAATATACCCAAGAGGTATAAGACTATCAGCTTGGTACACCAACATATACTCCATTGTCCTTTTCAGGTAATTGGGTATATTCTTGACCGCAGTCCAATGCTCTTTTTCTGCATTAGACTGATATCTACTTACCATACCTACGGCATAACAGATATCTGGTCTAGTGCAGAGCATGGCCTACATGAGACTTCCTACTGCTGAAGCATAAGGAATTCCTCTCATCCTCTCTATCTCCTGAGGTGTCCTAGGACACTGATCCCTAGATAGAGTAATCCCATGTCTGAAATGAATAAATCCTTTCTTAGAATTTTTCGTGCCAAATCGAGCAATAATCAAGTCAATATAACAGGCTTGGGAAAAGCCTAACGTCCTACGTGATCGATCTCGTATGAGTTTGATCCCAAGGATTTGGCCGCTTCTCCCAAGTCCTTCATATCAAATTAACTTGATAACCACACCTTCACCGAAGATAGCAACCCCACATTATTTTTGATAAGGAGAATGTCATCAACATAAATGACTAGAAATACCACCTTATGCCCATCGCGCTTCTAGTACACGCAATACTTGATAGGACACTAATCAAAGCCGAAGTTTTTAATCGCCTTGTCAAATCAAGTGTTCCAAGACCTTGATGTTTGTTTAAGCTCATAAATGGATTTCTTAAGCTTGCACATCATGTGCTTCTGGCCTTTTGCTATGAACCCGTCTAGCTGCATTATATAGATGCTCTCGTCAAGACTTTCGTTAAGGAATGCTGTCTCGACGTCTATTTATCAAATCTCGTAATCGAGATGAGCAGTAATGGATAAAAGAATCCGAATGGACTTAAGCATAGCCACTTGCGAATAGATTTTCTCATAATTGAACCCTTATTTCTGAGTAAACCCCTTCGCAACAAGCCTAGTTTTGAAGGTTTCTACATTACTGTCCACTCCTCTCTTTTTCTTGAAGATCCATTTGCACCCGATGGATTTTATCCCATCTAATGGATCTACTAGCTCCCACACCTGATTATTGTATTTGGACTCTATCTCAGATTCTATAGCCTTTTGCCATAATTCTGCATTCTTGTCTTGTAGTGCTTTATTATAGTTTCTGGGTTCGGTATTATGTTCTTCCAGGATCTTGTAGTAAGGCTCTACTAAAAACATGAACCTCTCGGGTTGACGAACAACCCTTCCACTACGACGAAGCTCCTGCTGTGTACTCATGATAGGTCGTATCTCATTTAGTTCATTAGGCATGTTTTTTGATTGTACCAAATTTTTCATTCCTCACCTCTTCAAGAACAACTTGTGACTGGGGTTTGTGATTTATTACATAATCCTCTTCTAAGAATCTAGCATTTGTGCTAACAAATACCTTCTGACTCTTAGGATCATAAAATAAATCACCTTTAGTTCCTTTAGGGTATCCTACAAAGAAACAGACATCTGTCTTTGGTTCCACCGTACTTGCATCTCCCACCAACACGTGTGTTGGGCAACCCCATATTCGGAAGTGTTTAAGACTTGGCTTACTCCCAATCCATAACTCCAAGGGGGTTCCGGGAACTGCCTTAGTAGGCACCGAATTCAGAATATATGTCGCTGTTTCTAATGCATGCCCCCAAAACGAATGTGATAAATCAGAATAACACATAATGCACCTCACCATTTTCTTAAGGGACTTATTTCTCCTTTTTGCTATACCATTCTGCTGAGGCATACCTGGTGCAGATAAATGGGATGTTATCCCATGTTCTGATAAGTAGTTCCTGAACTCCCTAAAGAGGTATTCACCTCCACGATTAGATCGTAGGATTTTGTTACTTTTACCTGTTTGCTTCTCCGCTTCCGCTTTAAACACTTTGAATTTCTCAAAGGTTTCAGAGTTGCGGTGAAACTGGTAAACATATCCATACCTAGAGTAATCGTCAATAAAAGTGACGAAATACTCATACCCACCTCTTGCCTGGATGTTCATGGGACCACATAAATCAGAGTGAACCAATCCCAACACTTCATTGGCTCTAAGTCCCTTGGCCGTAAACGGCCTCTTGGTCATGTTACCTTCTAAATAGGATTCACAGACTGGAAGTGCCTCCACTTTCAACGAACCCAAAGGTCCATTTTGAACCAGTATTTGTATCTTTTTTAGATTAACGTGACCCAAACGAAGATACCAAAGTAGCGTTTGGTTCAAGGAGAAAATTTTTCTTTTAATTGGTAAAACATGTAAATTATTCACCTCATTGTTTTTATCAGTAGAAATAACAGGGTGTAAAATATAAAGGGCATTTTCTAATGTACCAAGACAAATAAATTATTTTTCAACCATAATACTGCATGAAAGCTTATTAAAAAGAAACAGAATATCTATCATTCCCCAAACAGGAAATCAAAACTAAGTTCCGCTTGATTTGGGGTACATATAAAATATTTTTCAAAATTAAACATTTATTTTTACTGAAATATAGAACTACTTCTCCCACTGTAACAGCAGACACCTGAGAGTTATTCTCCATCTGAAGGTAGACCTCACCCTCTCTAAGCTGCCTGGTTACTTGGTACCCCTGCAAAAAATTACAGACATGATTAGTGGCTTTCGTATCTACACACCAGGTTTTTGTAGATACAACTGCTAAACATGATTCAACTACTAGAGAAAAGGCAATACCTGCAGCTTATTTGTTCTTCCGGTCAGGACAGTCCCTCTTCCAGTGTTTCGACTTCTGACAAAAACAGCACTTGCCCTTAGGCGCCTTTACCTTCACTTTGGTAAGTGATGGCTTAGCCATGTCAACCTTCCTTGTATTTTTTTGTTACTGCCCTTTCTTCTTTTTCTTAACACCTCTTGGCCTAGAAGTAGAAGCATTTTCAGCAACAAATGTATGGGTTGACTTGCGGATAACACCTTTCGTTGCCTATAGTTCTTTCAATAATTCTGCCAGAGAAAAATCCAGTTCATTCATAGTGTAGTTTAGTCAGAATTGTTGAAACGAATCTGGCAGTGATTGTAGCTCGATACCGATTTGGGATTCCACATTGATTTTCGCTCCAAGGACCTCCAGCTCGTTAAGAAGACCGATCATCTTCAAAACGTGGTCCTTTACAGGTGTACCCTCAGCCATGGTCGTGTTTATGAGAGCCCTCATGGTCACCTGCCTTGCTGGCAGACCCTGATCACCAAATATTTCTGTAGGGTTCAACATGATCTCAGCTGTAGATGCCATAGACTGATGCTGGCTTTGCAGAACATCCGACGTAGATGCCAGGATATAATAGCTAGCCATCTGATTAGCTTTCACCCACTTCTTATAATCTTGGATCTCCTGTTCGGTGGATCCATTCTGAGGTGTGGGAGGGCAGGGGTCATGTAACACAAACTTATAGTTGTCTGAAGTCAAAATAATATCGAGGTTCCGTTTCCATGTGATAAAGTTTGGTCCAGTAAGTTTATGTTCGTTGAGAATCGCCGCTAGTGGATTGAATGATCCAATTATTAAATCCTGAGAAACGAAAGAGAAATTTTTTTTAATTATTTTTTCAAATTAGGGCCACTCAACCTTTTAATTTAAAAAAAATTATTGGCAGCCCGAATCCTTCATGATTAAGCAGGCCACGTAGTGTGGATGTATACTAATCAACACCCGTCCGGACAGACATGCCAGTCTATTAATTTACTGAAGGAACCAAATATCATAATAAAAAACCACTGGCCCAGAGTCACATTAATTGATGGGCCATGTAGTGTGAACGTCTAACAATCAACGAACAAAGAATTACAAGATTTTTCATATCTTGATATAGGACATTCCAAGTTAATTAAATAGCCAATAAATTTTGGTCCCTACAAATAAAAACAGTGACTCCTTAGGAATGATATTTTTATTCACGGGTTAAGTGCATGACCGTTACTCTTGATTTGAAAAATACCATGTTAAAGCCCCGGGCCCGGTTTGAACGAACCCTGCTTTGCACTATTCTCAAATATACTTCTTTCGAAAATTCGTGTTGAAAATACCATGACTATAGTCTTTCCGTATAGAGACCGAAAGTCAAAACCGGCGCGCGAGTTATAATCACATCTCCTATGAACGTGTAATGGAGTCCGTAGGATTTATTTGTGACTAAACATTTTTTCCACTTAATATTTTAAAAAATTGAGGATTTTTCTTTTTTGTTCATTTTAAACCATTAAACATATTTTAATTCCTGATTAAAATAAATCCGATTTTAATCAATTGAAATATTCCTTATTTAATTATAATAAAATAAACAAAAAACTTTCTTATTTAATTTTGCGAAAGAAATTAATTACCCGGGTTTTAATTAAAAAACCTTAATTAATTTTAACATAAAAAATAAATAAATAATTATCTATTTATTTTTTCATTTTAAAAAATTGATAGGATTATTTATTTTATAAAATCGTTTTTTTCTAATATACTTCCGATAATTAAAATCATGCATAAAAGGAAAAATAAATAAAAAAATCATCCACGTAATTAAATTAAATAAATAAATAAATAATTAAATAACGACAAAATAAATATAAATTAAGCCGTTATGATCCGGTCCATCCGTTTAATCTTTTAATCCGACGGTCTCGAATTAAAGATTAAACGCCTAAGGTTTTGGAACCTTAAACAAGCCGTCAAAGACCTGAATCTTTTCCTCAGTCGTCGGACCACCTTCACAGCCCCGGACCACACCACTGGAACACCGGAAAAAGCCAAAAAAGGTCGACCCCAACAACTCCTAACAGGGCCAAAATTTCAGCTTGCCGCTGCCCCTGTTGCCGCCGCCTTCAGTGCCCTGTTTGACCGCCTTGCCATTACAATTGAAGCCCAAAAAAATTATGGTAGGTAGATGACTTCGTCCACTGTATCTCCGCAAAAATCCGCGTCAAAATTCAAAGCCAAAGTGCCCTGAAAAGATACTCAAACAGCCGGGTTACTGTAGCGGCGCCATTGTGCGCGACCAGCTTTGAAGCACCTTTTGACAACCTTTGCCGCCGTCGTTGAACTGCAACCGAACCACCATCGGATAGCCAATGGACAACCCTAATTTCAGTAAAAAAATTGGGTCGAAAAAGATTTCCGAAAGTCCTGAAAACAAGCCTCGAACACAGCGTCCCTATTCTGGCCGAACAGCCGTTGCTGCCGCTGCCTTGTTCTGCTTCTTTTGTTTTCGTTCCTTGTTTTGCGTTATCTAATTACAATATTGATCCAAAAGAAAAGAATTGAAATAACAAATTACATCGTCAAAAACTTATACCCCACGTAGGAGGCGTACAACCGATCTAATCTCGAAACAAAACCGTTGAGATAAACGATTAAAAACGCTATGAATCAAATATTCATTGATACATTCTTATAACCGGATCATAATGACCTAGGCTGCAAAACAAAGGTTAGCACAATAATTTTTCTTGAAAAACGCAACCGTGGCTCTTATACCATTGTTGGTGCTGAAACCGCGCAGCGAAAAGAAGATTTATGAATCGACGTCGTGACCGTAAAAAATGACGTATGCAATTTTCCTAAAAAATGAAAATTATAATTATTTTAATAGCTTAATACCTTTATGAAACTTTTCAAAAAGTTTTAAGAAATCCTGAATACGTTGAAGATGACGTTGCAACCTTCTCACGTATGTTCCGGACACACTACGATGATCACGATGTGTGGGCACCGATTCTGATTGAAGTGTTCTTCCTTCTTTTGGTTTTTTCTCACACAATAATCTCCAAAAAGGGAACATAAATTGCCAAAAATGAGAAGAGGGTGACGGCTTGGTGGGAGAGTTAGGGTTAGGGTTTGATAAAATGAACCTCCTTTTTAATATATATGCATATATCAAAAAAATGTTAAGTATATATAGTCTCTTTCCTAGAAGGATATGAAGATATATACTTAACATAAATAATCAAATCCATCATCTCCTAGGGTCGGCCACTTAGGGAGTAATCCCTAGGTGTGCCAAAAACCAAAACCGCCCCTCATTAATTTAATTTAATTCTCGAATGTCTCCGGTAGCAATACCGGCATTCAAATTAAATTAAATAATTATCGAAACCAATAAAAAAAATATCAGTGCGTATAATGGGCTTCGTTAGGGATCATAAAGAAGTATAGGACTCGGGCTAACCATACGAGAAAATCGGATATCCCTAACTCTGTCCCCGAGCTTGATCATTTTTCGTACGAATCAGAACTTATTTCACTAAAGGTCCTAACTGAACTCCCAGACCTAACTCAAATTATGTCTTGAGTTTTCAATTATTAAATGCACTGAATTCTCCTCACGTTTAAGATATGGATTCCTGAGAAATAAATTAGGTTACTGACAACTCGATTTAATTATCATCTTCTCCTCGCAATCGCACCGCTTAACCTTTTGATATGTCGGATCCGAAGATTCACTGCACAGGTTTAGCATATTCAAACTTATAAACAAAGCACACGAGGGGGAATTCCTCAACCTGAATCAGACGTGATTTTCGTCAGCTGATTATAAATCATCGGACAAATAATGACGTTATTCAACTCATCGGTATTGTTGATCTCATGGAGGAAATCTCAACCATCGACGACTCAAAGTACTGTACGTTATCTGAACACAATTAATCAATCACTTCGGGATTAAGAGTTCGTGCAATACATGATAATACAAGATGTGGATCAATTCATATAGTCAGTGTAGAATCGATCATCCCGTTGATCCCGCTCAATACACTCAAAGTGTGCTAACACATCGAGCTCGAACAACGAATTCCCAAAACCTGAATTCGATCCGTTCGATCTAGTCAAGACCAGCTACTATAACGATGTACTACAATCGTACCAATAGAATGTCCGGGTCCATGGTGATTGTGAGCCTACCTGTATAATCTGTCAGAACCTTTGACCCGATCTTCCGTGCAGCACGCACCGAGTCAAATACTGGACAGAATATACGGACTATGCATTCATACATCACAAATATAAATATGAAACCATAAATGCAAAATCATCTCAAATGTTTCTTATTAATATGCCAGGGATCCAAAATAAAATACATAAAAAGCATGACTTTTTAGTATACATTCCCAACAAAACTCCACACCTCCAACATGTTCTGGAGGGACTTCCCCAACTTCAAAAACTTGCACAAATTCGTGCCCCTTACCGTGACCACGACCACGACCACAACATTGCCTCGGAAGCATCACTCTATGTAAAAGAATTAAAGGAGGAGATTTACACGAGGGTTTGATATAGTATCGCTCTATTGAAATAAAAATCACACATAGTCATGTTATCACTTAACAACTTAAGGATCACACTAACAGATCTTACGTAATAGGACCAGAGTGAGAATGAAATATCAATCCGAAAAGCTTACTCAGATTTCTTATTAGAAATAACGTCAGCCAAACACTTTTCTAATTTGACCCTCAAATTAGTTGATTGGACATTCCAAGGGCAAGACATGTCATTTCTAGGTTCAACCTCCATGCTCAAGACTAACATATAATACATAAACATCAAATACTGTCACAGTCTCATTACTAAAGAATGCTAACACACGCATGTCAACATATACACATTAAGAACAAACTTAAAATATCACACAGTGGTGTATCCACTTCCCACGGCTTAAAGGTATTCAAACCTAAAACTTTAATATCAATCCATCATGCCCCAAACTTGAATAAAGTAGAAACCCCTGAATAACCCAAGTACCAACATCTTATAGAGCCAAATCCTCTTTTTGTTGAAAAGAATTTCAATTTAAAAATGAATGTTTAAAAAGTAAATTTTCGGGACTTTAATTTGAACATAGTAATGACCTTAGATACGAAAGAGAAACATTAGTTTCAAAATAGGAGCAAAACAAGAAAAATAAAAAAAATGCCCAACAGACCGCTCGAGCGATTTAAGGACCTCTTGATCGGTCTTGTGTCTATTGCAGCATCTCCGGCCTATTTGAGAAAAGCTGCGACTCATAAAAGACCGCTCGAGCGGTCTGAGGGCCGCTCAACCGGCCTGCTCTTGTATGTCTTTTCTCTTTAAATTTTTAAAGTCCTAACATTCACAAGACTATCTGTTTAATAAAAGGTAGGGGTTTAAATACATGAAATTCATTATAACCAACTCCAAATATTTGAAATACAATCAAAATTTGAGTTCAAAAGCCTCTTAAGAGAATCTTACAACAACCAATTCGTCCAAAAAGATAGAATTGATGGCCTTAAGGCCTTGCAACCTTAAGGCTTTACAACCCAAGGGATCATCGACCTCAACAATTAAAAAATGTAATTACATGATTCAATCAGTTCATAACATCTACATTAAGACAAGGTTCATCCAACACATTCAAAAGAAATCCAAAAATATGCGAGAATTCCTTTAAAGCAAAATCTCATCATTAACACCTGAAAAGATGAATTTTAAACAATGTGAGCCAGGGCTTAATAGGATTTTAAACTACCAAAATGAATCATGCTCGGTATGTAATAATCAATTTTGATAGGGGTCGGTCAATCTGGCTAGTCACCACGGCCCGATCGGCCATGCCCGAACTACCTAGACCATGTTGTTTAGCTGGTCGGTCGCGAAGATCCGAGTAACCCAAGTGCGCAGCGTGATTCCCTGTGCGGATTAAGGACCCGCTCCTAACTTTACTGGGATGAGCGGGTTCTTTGGGATTCGTGGTGATCTTCCTGGTGTGGTCTATGGGATCCGACTCAATCTGTTGTTTGGCTCTCCAAATATTAACCTTAACCTCATAAGCGAAAGGCGTGTGCACTATTCATCCCTACATTTTTACTACCGCCCTACCACATGCAAAAAACCTAACTTAAGCATCGAAAGGTATTTGGTTAGTACCCCACCGATGCTAGTCCTAACATTGTCTTTTCAGGTCCAATTAGGGGAGCCTTGTGATCAGCAAAAGCCCTGCACGTCGGGTTCAACCATTGAGGTATCATCAAATTCTATATCATCAAACCCAAGAAAATCAAATGTTTGCTCATAATCCAATGATAACTGAATTCCCATTGCTCAATCAATCTCACAACGATAGATAACGTATTACCACACAAATTGCCTCCTTTTCGGTCACATCAAAGGATCGGGGTACCTCCACCACCTTTTCATGGATTAAATCGAAGGAACAGGACACCCCATCTTATACAAGTTTTTGGTTTTTTATCGAGGTGCTAGTTGAGCTCACATTAATTCTAAAATCTTCTTAATATATACAACATAGCATTTCAATAATATTGGTCTCTCAATCATTACCTATGATTTTCACCTAAACATTCATGTATACGTCACATGATCAACAAATCCAATTCATAACAACCGTCACAATTTTCACAATTTTATGAATACCATAATTTTATACAAAATCTCTATTTTATGCGCATTTTTATTCAAATGAAGACAAGGTAACATCTCCATGGATTAAAATACAATTTAAATCCAAGAGTCTAACTTCAATCCCACAATTTCTCAACAAATTCATGTTCAACCTAAAAAATATATGACACCGAATCCTAGGGTTTTAAAATCTCAACACATTTTATAGCATTTCTATGAGGTATAATGAAATTAATCACATATTTATCGCACACATTCATAGAGAGATTAGAATCGTACCTCGGTGAGTTAAAAATCGTAATACCCGAATACTCTAGGAAACCCGAACTTACCAAAATCAAATTTTGTTCGGTTGTAGTCGAAGCTCTTGATGTGTAGAATAAACTTTCCTTCTTGGTTACTGATCGATTCTAAGCAAAAAGCTTCCAAAATGTAAAGAGAATGAAAAGCTCCAAGCTTTGTTCTTCAATGAAGGTTTGAAAATGGAGAGAGAGAGAGAGAGAGAGAGAGAGAGAGAGAGAGAGAGAGAGAGAGAGAGGACAAAAGTGGGGAAAGAGGCCATAGTGGCTGGCCACATGGGGAAGGGAGTGCCTTGCTCTAATCCCTAGGCCACTAACTCAACGGGTGTTCCAAAAATACCCTTTAACCTCCGCGATGTATTTAATTTATGCGTATGCGTTGAAACTAGAAATTAATATTTTAACTTTAAATTAATATAAAAATTTATATTTTTAAAAATTATCAAAATTTAAAATTATCCTCAAATTTAATTTCTCGAGTCTCCGCGCACATAGACAGGTCCAACAACGCTCGTTAAAATATTACTAGGCCCACTAGCCCCCCTCCCCCCTCCCCACACACACACACACATTTATATATATATATATATATAATAGCTCACGTACATGTTCAACATATAATACCACACATGTAATAATCATAAAAATATTTAAATACACAATCTAAAATGAGATTGAGTCTCACAATTCATGGATATAAGTCTTGACATCGGCAAAGGCAATTGGCAATATGTCAAAATGTGCTATTTGAAAAAATGTTGCAACATGTGCGTAATCGATCGATATGGATAGATGATTAATCGATCAGTAAATAGACTGATCAATTAATTTGTTGATGAAACTTTTCTACATCAAGTTGTTTGAGGGATTGGAGCTCACAACTCTTTGACAACTCTCTCCCTAGACATAAATAACTTGGGAGAGAGCTCCTTAGAGACTTTTCAAGTGAGAATTCCCTTCTTGATGATAAAACTAGAAGATACTTAGATCTTTTGAACTTCCTTGAAATAGTCAAGATATTGTTTCTAGAATTTCAAGTTTTCTCATCAAATCTATTTTGTGGATTTTGAATAGTTGACAATAGTAGAGATTCCGACTATATTTCAAGCACAAATTGGCTGTACTTGATCTCGACAAAAATTGATTTACATCCTAACTTATGTATCAAATGGCTATTTGTTACATTTCTTTTAACCATCTAGCTTGGTCAAATAATCCTTTTTAAAGGTGTTCATAGTTCCATTTTGTTCAATTTTAAGCAAAATCAAGAGCCAAATTGTTTCTAAACGGTTCTAAAAATTTAATAGTCAAAACTAAATCGTGTGTATCATGAAAACTGAACCGAATCGAATCAATACATAATAGTTCGATTATGGTTTAGAATTGCGATTTTAAGACTAAATACTTAGTATTTATTTTGTTTTTTAAAAAATTGTACATTTATTTGGTCATTTTTTTACATATATTTTTTGTCTTCTTTCTATATATTATTCTACTTTATATTTTATCTTATCACTTATGTACGGGGGTGCCTCGTAAATTGTATTTATTTGATGGGTTGAAGCCGGCGCAATCAAACCCGCCAATGGATCTACACCTACAAGAGCAATGAAGCATGAGCTAGCTGGCGGCGGATCGCTGGAAGCCACTTCGATGATAAAGTTGGAAAGAGTTTAGGAGAGGGGGAATTTGCTAGAAAGTAAATTGACGTAGTTTTTGATTATAGAATTTTATTGTCCACACCTTTTGCATTTGAGTCCTTTCTTTTTGTAGTGGGTAATGTACTTTTTCTTTCTTCTAGCCTCATGATTATTCCTCCAGACACATAGTCCTGCAAAGCGACTCTACCCCTCCCGTCAATGAGTTAACGGCATTGACAGACCGATTGTGGTCATATCACAATTAAAGCTCCAATCTCAGCCTGTTCTTTGCGGCTGAGATCCCAGTATTAAATGCTTCCCCCGAGGCTATGGTGCACTTGATGGGTGGGAAGCTACGACTTGTCTGCATTAAATGCCATTCCATCATGATCAAGTCGCAATAAATAGCGTACCTTCTTGGTCAAATCGCATTTAATGCAACGCCACCACCAGACCTCGTGTCTGGTGGTCGGCCTGCAAGAAGTTCGGCCCATACACGGCAATCTAGGGCTGAGATAAATAGCTCTAGTCCTCGGACGATCTCCTTTTCCCTCATTAGCTTTCTCTTTCTTGGGCCTTCGCAAAGCCCGTCGGGTACGGGTTTTGTAGCCCATCGGGTGTGGGTCTGGGCTCATCCCCCTTCATTTGCCCCTCAACTTTTCTCTTGCTCGGCACGAAGGGAGCTGGTTCATCCTTTCATTCCTACCTCGGCTCTATTTATTGCGTCGTTATAGCCATTTTACAAACGCTCTTAAATACCTTTTAAACCATGCCACGTGTTAGAACACGACTGGTTCGTATTGGGGAGCCTCACGCCTTTTTAATGATAGAGGCGACGCTTTGCCTGCCCAAGGTGACAACTAGTGCTTGGTTTTCGAGTGGAGAGAAACCTCCTCAATAAATGGGACCCTTGGATTTGTTTTTTCCTCTTCTTCGAAACTCGAATTCCCTAGAGCCTCTCATCTCCTTTCCCTACCTTCGAAAAAGCTGCTTCATCCCTCCGCTATTGATAAACCGCTATTATCGCTACTGGATATTTCGGTAATCGCCATTGCCTCTGTACGTTAGGATAAGTCGCCACTCGCTGTCGCTACGACTTGTCTTTCGCCGTAGCTGTCTTTTGTCCACTGCTTAGTAAGTTCTAGCTTAAGCTTTTCCCTTGTTCCATATACACTCTGTATCTTCCCTCTTTTTCCTCTTTCTTTTTTCTGGCTTTTTGTAGTTTTGGTGCTTTCTCGGTTTGGGTTATATGAACCAGAGACCTCTTTTTTGCCCCTCTCAGTTTCTTCTCTTTTCTTTTCTTTTTTTTTTTGTTTCTTGCCCCTACCTATGGCTAAAAGGGGAAGTTTGCCAAGGAAGTGAATACCCACACCGCCCTAGCAGCCTTTAGGAACAGATACCGTATTCTACCCTCGGTCATGGTTTGCTATTGCGACCCTGACATTCCTGGTACTCCCTTCCTACCTAGGGGAAATGAGGTTGCATTCCCCAACGCTGCCATCGTAGAGGCTGGGGTTCGTTTCCTCGTTGACCCCCTTTTGAGGGAGATGTTGGCCACTTGTCATCTCACTCCCCGCCAAGTCTCCATAAACTTTATTAGGATAGTGATGGGGGTGGCCGAGATCAACCGTCGCTATGGTTTGCATCTCGGTGTCCCTGAGATATTTCACAACTACACCATTAACTGTAATAACCAAATTTACTACCTCCGTTAAAGAAGTGTTACCCAGCAAATGGTGCATGACCTCCCTGATTCGGACAAGCACGGTGATGATTACGTCTTAGTGGGAGGAGATTTTGAGTTCCATCCTGACCACATTGGACTTGCTGGTTGCTCCATCCCATGGGTCCTAAGAGTCCAGATCGGTTTCGTTCTCCTTTCATTTATATTCATATGACGTTATTTCCTTTTCTACCTATTTTTGTTCCACCATTATTTTTCTTACACTCTCTTGGTTTCTTTTGCAGCGGCTTCCCTTGCCAAGCAGAAGAAAAGACAGGCCACTTTTGTCGAGGTACAACATTGCCTAAACCTCATAGAGACCTGCTCAGCACCGGACCTCCTTAACTACATGCCAAGATACCGACGGGTGATATGCCATCGAGAGGTTCGGTTGCAGAATCCACCATCCCCTCGCGAGAAGAATCTCCACCTCCGACGTCGCAGCAAGTAGAAGAAGAAGAATAATAAGCAGATATGCCATGGAAAAGGACGTTCGATCTGAGGTCGATTGTCGTTGGTGTAGATACCCTAATTTAATCTCGTCTAATCTTAGGTTGGTCCAGGTGAATCCGATGATGTAATCTTAGGTTGGTCCAAGTAAGTCAAATCTTTGAACCAGTGAACCCACAATGTCCAAACCTCTAGTCACCAACTTAAACCTAAAGCAACCAACCATGGGCCGTCACCTTGCATTGTGGCGACTGCCAACTCCAACCATGGGGCCACCACCTTACATAGTGGCGATCGCCATAAGAAACTTGTGAAAACTCTCTGGAAGTAGCGACCGCCAACTCATGATGTGGCGATCGCCACCTTCAAAAATCTTGACGTGTCCCAAAATGTACCAGCATCTCATTGGTCGATGAATTCTATAAATACCGTACCCCTGGTACATTTTTCAAGATAAAAATTTTGAGTGAGAGATACTCTGCTGAAGTACCGAAAGAGTACAAGTTTTGATGCCGGCACCTCACTACTTCGTGGACGTACGAGCTGCATTACGCCTATACTATGCCAAATTCCTATCTTACCGATTGGAATTGGAGCATTCCTCGAGGATCAAACAATTGAGCACTATTCTCCTGACTTGAGGATTCACCCGGGTTACGCTTCAGGTATTTTGTACGATTCCCGATACTTCTCTCTTCACTCTCTTCTTATGTGAAGAGGTCAGGTTACATTTCCGATTGCATGCCTACTTTTTAATTTTGTGCTTAGTTAGTAATTTCTAAATCTGAAGCATGTTTTATTCTAGTTTCAAACTAGTTATGTTTTTCTATAGTTTGATCAGATTTCATAGTTTCGTAGATTCTAATTCTTTATTTTATGGTACATTATCATTATTGTACTATTCTATTGAAATTTAGAAACGTTACCTATATTTCTTGCATCGTAATCTATGATATTACGATTGCAATATTTCGGCTTCAACATTAATGTGGTCATAATAGTTAATATTGTGCCCACATTCTTTTATTTTATTTCTTTATATATTTTAGTTCGTTACAGTTGTTTGATTAAAGCATGCTCTATTTTACTAGCATAGTTTGTTATTTCTAACATTTTAGTTAGTAATAGACTAGGCTAGGTACTTCCACTTTAGTTTCATGACATGTTTAGAATTTAGGACTTGTTTTAGTTTATTTTCCTCGCTTATCATATGTGATATTTATTTTAAAATCGGGTAATTTAATTCTAATATGAGTAGGTTTTCTATGTTATTTTCATGTTTCGATCGATGCCATGCATTTTGTTCCATGTATCATTTAGTTAGAATTCGCATATTTTTGGATTTAGGATCTTTTTTTCTTCTATGCTTTGTTTGGCGTGTTAAATACTTAGATTATGTATGCTTTCTACTCGATTTTGGATGTTCTCTCTTAACCCCCATCTTCTATACTTGCATGCATTTGAAAAATTTGATGAAAAACCAATGATGATTAGTAGAAGCCAACCTCATGATTGAGCGAATGGTGTGCCTAACACCTTTCCCGGTTCGTACATTAGCCCACAGACCCTTGTTTTCTCTGGCTATCATTTTAAAGATCAGTACCATTTTGTTTTTCTTAGCTTTTCTAAAAAATCAAGTGGCGACTCCATTTTCAATAAAAAAGGATTTTTAATTTTTGGCTTTCAAGGTGTTAAAACATTTTCTAAACATTTCTTGACTTCCCAATTTTTGAACCAAAAACCCTACAAAAATTCTGGTGCCACAGTATTTTCTGGCGACTCTATTGGGGACTTGTTTTTTAAAACAAATAAGCGGGTTAGATTTAAAAACATCATTGGTTCTTTATATAAATTTCTCATTTGCATTCTTGCACACATTTGCATTATTCTCAGCCCCTGCCTGGTCAGTGCGATACCCTGGTCAGTTTACTTTCTCGGGGCTATGTTGGGGAGACGGGCAGGCCTTATTGGCTACACGCTTTCACATGTGTGGTAAAAGAGTTCTTGCGTACCGATTGACCATGTCCCGTACCACAACGGACATGTGAGGAATATACTAGACTCTATTGAAAAGGTATCCTAATTATTAACCAAAATTGGCCTTTTCTTGCGTATAATTACTTAGAACCCACCATTAGGTATTGACCCGGTAGGATTATTTATTTTATTTATTTGTATGTTTTGCTTGTGTTCGTGTAAGACCTTTTCTTGTTAGTTTGGATTAAGATAATCTTTCTCCCGGGTTTCGACCCCGGTCTTCTTCAAGTGTTCCTTCCTTTTAAAATAGTTTTCCTCTCGGGTCGTTGCCCAATTTTTTATTTGTCGATCTAAAATCTCGGGTTCTGTTCTGATTGTTGGCTTAGGCCTCGTTGTTGGTTTAGGATAGTTTTCTCCCTCCTGGGTTTTCCCTTGTTGATTTTGTACCCTCGACACCGTTTAGGCTCGTTTCCCTAAACCTCCATTTAGGTTTTTTGTCTTTAGGTCCCGCTTGGCTTAGAGCTGTTTTCTTACTGTAGTGCTGTCTATTTTTCCTTTAGAATCTTAGGGTAAATGTTCATTTTGGAGTTTTGTTGGTCCCTCGCTCGATTTTTTTGTTTGTTCTTGGATGTTGGGGTTTCTAGTCATTGTGCTACTAGTTTGGGATCAACAGGGGCATGTTTCTGTTTTAGTGTTATATTTGCTCGGGGTCAGCTGTTTTTGGTGTTTGAAGTGTTTGCTACCTGTTATCGAGGTGCTTTTTGAGAAGTATCCGATACCAGTGATTTTGTTTTTGGGGTTATCATGTTTTACTTTGGGTCTAGATCATTGAGTCAGAAGGTTCGCATCCAGTGCATATTTGGGTTCGATCAGAAATCGAGAGGCTTTACAGAATTTCAGAACAGATCACGGAACAGTTTGAGGTGGCTGAGAACGAGTTGAATTTGACATCTTTAATGAGGGAAATTACTAATATGTAGATAGCTGTTGAGCAGCAGACCCAGGCTCATGTGAAATGTCAAGCACAGATTCGGGCGATTCTGGCCCATTTTCTAGTACTGAATGAACAGCATGACGACTCAAATGGTGACAGAAAAGACTTTTGGGATGACAATCAGGTCCCTAATGGATCGCAAGTCGTTCTGCCGCTACCATGTTGGATCTCTCGTCAGGTAATAGTTGAGGAAGAAAACATTGCTCAATCCAGAGAATCTGCATTAGCTGAGAAGATTGACCGGATGGAGAAGGTCCTTAGAAAGGCGAAGGGAGTTGAATAATACATACTAGATGTGGGGGGACTATGCTTCTTCCCAGACGCCAAGCTATCTAAAAAGTTTAAGATGCCGGATATGAACAAGTTCGACGGGTCCAAAGAACCCTAGATGCATTTGAGAATGTATGTTGGTACCCTTGCTCCCATAGGTATCGATGACCAGTTGAAGGCTTAGTTGTTCCACCGGTCACTCTCTGGGCAGCTAAGAAATGGTTTCTCTCCCTAGATGTTACAAAGACCATGATGTGGGAAGGCATTGCCACCGCCTTCATTAGTCAATACAATTACAACATCTAGTTAGATGTAACCACACGGGAGCTGGAGACCACTCGTTAAGAAAGCAAAGAGTCATTTGTAGACTTTTTGACCAGGTGGAGGGGAAAGGCGGCTAAAATGACAAATCGACTAACATAAATGGAACAGGTAAGGATTGTGGTCAAGAATCTCCAATGTCCAAAGCATTATTTGATCACACAACCGCTCTCCACATTTGAGCAGTTCTTTGATATCGGGGTTCAAATAGAGGATGTAATCCAGTTTGGTGATATCAATGAGGCCGAGCCGAGCCAAAAGCTGAGAAGACCTTACCTATCTAACAACCAAAACTATTCCACCTCTTCCACTTACCCCGCATCTCGCTCTAACGAGGTAAATTTTCTAAACTCCCTAATCAGATCGACCGAATTCTTCACCTTCATCACCTCCTCCTAAAAACAACTTGCCATCGCAGTCGAAAATGCCAAGGAAAGTTTTCACTCCCCTTAATATCTCTCTGACCACGGCCATGAATCAACTTGTGAAAAAAGGGTTGATAAAGCTTCTTGATCCATTTTCGCCTCCTAATCCTTTACTGCTACGCTACGATGCCACCCACTATTGCTCATTCCATCAGAGCCACGAACACCCAACCGACAACTGTCCAAGACTCCGTTATGAAATTCGAGATCTCATTGACAATAAGGTCATCCCACCTCCATCTGCACCAAATGTCACAGCTGATTTTTAGATTCTTATAATTTGCATAATTTAAGTCTCGAGTTAGAGTCTAAGTCTTGTAAATTTTTTCTTTATTCTGATCAGTTGGATGCCGAGTCCGAGGGCACGTCTATCTGTGCACTCTCTTCTTTTACTTAATTCATACTCTCTTTGATATCAATGAAATAAACGAAGGTTCTAATTATTCTACTTTGCTTGATTTATTTTGTATACTTTCTGATAATTTTGAATTTGAAGGGGATGCCCCCAAAGAATTAAAAACTTTAATAAAAAGAGAAAAAAAAAACGTGCCTAACCAATAACTAAAGAAATTTTATCAATAAATCTGGGTAATAAAATTAATCCACAAGTAGTCCAAATTGGTTCTTTTTTATTTTCAGTTGAACGTGAATAATTAATAACTTTATTAAGAGAATTCAAAGACGTTTTTGCATGGTCATACGAGGATACGTCCAGAATTAATCCCGATATTACTCAACACCATATCCCTTTGTATCCCAATGTCAAACCGATTAAACAGAAATTGAAAAGGATACGGCTAGAATGGGCTTTGAAAATCAAAGAAAAAGTCACCAAGCAGATCAACACTGGATTCTTTATGGTAACCAAGTATCCTAAGTGGGTGGCCAACATTGTGCCAATCTTGAAGAAGGATGGATGCATTAGAGTCTATGTGAATTTTAGGGATCTCAACAAGGCTAGTCCAAAGAACGACTTTTCACGGCCGTACATTGTTGTCTTGGTAGATAGCACAGCGGTGCATGCTCATTTATCATTTATGGATTGCTTTTCTGGGTACATTCAGATCTTAATAGACCCTGAAGACAGAGAAAAGATGTCATTCACTACACCTTGGGGTACCTACTGCTATCGCGTAATGCTAGGGGCAACCTATCAAAGGGATGCCACTACCTTGTTGCATAATATGATACACAAGGAAGTCGAAGTGCATTTAGACGATATGATTGTGAAATCCAAAGATTGAAACGACTATTTCGTAGCACTGTAGAAATTCTTCTAAAGAATCAGAAAGTATGGGATGCGGCTCAACCCGCAGAAGAATGGCAAAGGAATTGGATGGAAGGGCATCTTTTATTCGATGAAAGAAGACTACAAACCCCGTTTCAGATACAAGGATACCAAAGAAGGATAGCTCGTGTGTTCAACAAGAAAGTTAATACCTGGGACTTGAGAGAAGGTCTCTTAGTTCTTAAAGAGAATAGGGCTCCCGTATTTGACCCAAGGTGCAAGTTCAAGCCAAACTGGTCCGGGCCGTTCCTAATTAAAACTATTATGACTGGTGGTGCGGTAATCATCATAGATTTGGATGCCAATACATTCTCCACTTCGATCAACTTGGACTAGCGCAAGAAGTACTACCCTTGAGAGAAAAATAAAATAAGATAAAAGCTCGTTGGGTTGAAAATAGAAAATGCGATCTAGACAAAAGTTAGACCAGCCTATAAGGTCGAAAACCCAAAAGGATGATCTTGGCAAATGTTAGGACATCATAAAAGGACAGTGTTAATACCCGAGAGTAAACTGAGCCCGAACTACGTTATGGTTTGATTCTATTTTTTAGATTACGTAGGCAGCTTGTAACACCCCAGTCCAAACCCTAGTAGTAATCACCTATATTATAACAACCTGGCTCAAACCTTAGTATTAGCGACAGATACACAATGAGAGCTTTGGTCACTACATGAACAAGAGAAATCATAGCTCAACTCGAAACACTAATTTGACCCAGAAATCCTTAAAAGACCAAATACTCAAAGGTAAAGTCCTAATCCTAAGAAAAGTCTCAGGACAGCTTAAATTAAGTAAATTACATAAAATAAAAAATAAAAAATTCTCATAATTAGGGTAAATGACAATTTTGCCCATAGTACTGCAAAAGGTCCTAAAAATCTAAAATTTGACACATGGATACCCAAAATTAGATTTTTACATATAATTAACTAATAAAAGACAAAATAACAACAAAAATAACCAAATTTCTCTTGCATGGCCGGCCACCTAGGAAAATGTGTCGAAAAAATTACTTTTTATCTTTTCAAGCTTAAAAATGAGAAAAAGGTGTATAAATTAAGCATTATTTTGACCAAATAATTTTTATATAAGTAATATACATAATAATATAATAATATAGGTCAATAAAAGTAAATAAATAATTATTTAAAATTTCTACATAATAAATAAGTCAAAAAATTAATTCTAGTAAAATTAGCTTAATTTAGCTTAAAAACCTATACCTATTTAATTAATTACTATCAAAATTATGATAAATTATAAATAGACTAAATTAAATATAAATACATTAATATAATAGATTTTAGTAGGTGTAGATACTAAAAAGATACATAAAATTAATATTTTTTGCATTTTTCTTCTCAAAATGTTACCAAAATACAATTTAAAATCCTAAATTAATACAATTCAGTTTTGATCTGCCCCAAACCTGTCTTAGCCGACTCCCCTTGCTGCCAAATCTTATTTTTGCATGTCTCAAATAGCTCCCACCTCTCATGCAACCAATAGGAGCCATGAAAGATTTAAAATTTGAATAAGGTGCAATAATTATTCTTTCATTACAATTTTCTATAAAAACAAGACCTACGGGGGGG
>JAOTRH010330838.1:0-37153 GCA_034768845.1 Heliamphora exappendiculata
TAATAAAGAGGAAAAACTACTATAAAAAAAAAACTGATAAAAAGTTGTCACAAAGACAAGGATGCTATAAAATTAAGCTTATCATTAGATAAATCTCTTTTATCAAACATAGAGGGTGTTTGTCATTGTTTAAATTAATAGTTTATAAATATTTGGTAAAAATTATAATTTGAAAAAAAAGGTATTTATAGTTTATAGCAAAAGCCGTGAATATTTAAAAAAAATTAATAACTTATAACTAAAATTTAAAACAAAAAATTAAAAATTATTAACAGTAATTTTGTAAAATATCTCCAACAAACTGTACAGATTATAATGGACACCCTTTAATATATGTAACTGCAACACAATTCCATAATTTTCATCAAAAGATCTTCTATAACTCCAATCCAAACAACAGCATCACACAAATAGGACCAAAAGCTCCTCCTTCCTCCTCCTCCTCCTCCTTGAAACTTTACCCCCATCCAACTTGATAAAACAACCTATACCTCCTCAAAACATTCCCAAAAATTCAGATCTCTCTAGCAAAGTCATAGTGAATATACAAAAAACAAACCACTAGCCCTCTTTACATAAATAAGTGAGAAACATACTTACCTTCTTCATATAGACAACACCAACTAGTTAAAACATTCCTCATCCAAATAAAGTTATTAATAATCAAAATCTTCCAGTTGTTGACTAGCAAAAGAGTGTCACCTTCGAAGAAACACCTATTTTCCAGATACTTCACAGAAAGGACACCCTTCTACTAAACAAGCATACATATATGGAACCACTTAAAACTGAATTTTCCATTACGTTCTGTCTTTTATCTGACTAATTCCTTCGCTCCTCCATCTACTCCACTATGATCATACATAACCCATAGCAAATCAATAATTGGCCGATTTTCCAACGCTACACATCCTTTCTTAGCTCAATACCAAATCAAATCAAACTAAACTAAACTAAACCTTTATTCTAATCAATTAGGGTCAGCTACATAAATCTTTATCTTTTTATATCATTTTATTCTGTTAAGAGCTATATCTTCAGTTAATTTTAATAGGTTCATATTTTTTTTTAATACAGCATCACGTGTCAATTTAGGCCTATCCTTCCCCCTAATGCTTTTATTATTCATGATTTTATCGTTTTTTCTAACAATTGCATCAACTGATCTATATTGTATGTGTCCAAATTACATTAATTTATTTTTTCTGAAATTGTCTTCAATTGGTACAACCTTTACCATTCTACGAATCTTTTCTTAGCTCAATATCCCAAAAATTTGAGCTAGATCTCCTCCCAGCATAATTTGATACTAAAGCTCCTCTATCCCTAGCCGAGGCAAACATAGCAAGAAATGCCCTATAAAGAGCCATTTTGTTAGACCAAACATCAAACCAAAAACCAACCATGTCTCCACTCCCAACCTCAAAATGGATGTATTTAGATAAGTCTTCACAAACCTTACTAACAACCTTCTATAAACATCTATCATCAGCTAGAATTAGATAGTATAAAGGAACACACAATACATATTATGTTCAACATATTTTTTTTAATATTATGAGATAGTAAATGAGATTGAATATGCTATGGTATTATTTGTATCATGTTTGGTTAAAAAATTATTTTGTACCATTTCATAAAGAGATAAAATAATTCAAAACGGAGACCGAATAATCCTAGGGTGAGGTGGGACAAATAATCCCATAACTGTTGGACTATTAGTCCAATTCAATCAACCAAATATGGAACTAACAATTTATAGAGAGAAAATATGAGTATATAGGTCCAACATTTTTGTAGTCCCGCCCATTCCCCCTTAATTGCCAAAACAAACATGTAGGTCATTTTGAAGTTAGGGATTATGTGGGCAATTTGAACTAATAGTTGGGATAAAATTTTGATTCCATGTTTATTTTAGCATTTTTTTGTGTTCGAACTAATTATGCAAATGAGAAATCTTCAAATTGCATATACATGGGATAAATAATGGGAAGGAGAATGCGGGATAAATAATCTTAAGAATTCGAAAGCAGAAGAGATTAACCATAAAATGACAAGTTTGCCCTTCAATTTTACTTTTGCAGCTTTTAAATTTCTTTTTGTTTTTTAAACGACTTTTTTTACTTCATTTTCTTAGAGTGTCTTTAGATAGGATTTTTTTCACTTATTTTTTGTTCTATTCTTTTATTTATTTTTTGAATTTTTACTTTCTACTTTTTATGTTTTTTGTTCCTTTTTTATATAAAAAATGGATTAATTAGAATTAATTTTTAATATCAACTTTTCGTATGCACATGTCTTATTTTTTAATGTGTGCCGTCGTGAAGACTATTTCACGATTGAAGAATAATGTCAATTTTCTCAATTTAGAGCAGTTTTGTAATAATATGCTTATTTCTACCCATTTTTTATGCAATCAAACAAAGTATTGGATTAAGGCTGGATTACACTAGAGGCATCTAATTGGAGGGACATGATATTCCTGGACTATCAGTCCAGGAAATACTAACCCATTTTAATCATATCCAAAACCCCAAACATGGCCTTCTTTTTTTCAAGAAAGGGAATAAAGTTGTCAAGACAACTCTGTCTCAAACAAAATAGGTTATAACTGCACTATTTATAGACTTTACTAATCTTAAACTCTATAAAAGGGGTAATTCTAATGGCACCTACAAAATCTCTTTCCATGCCTTTTTTTTTTGTTGTAAAAATACCATTAGGGAAGGAATTCTAATGGTATTTCCTCCTATGTCCCATCACCATCACCATCACCATCTTTATTGCCTCCGACAAATTTGACCATCGTCAGCCATCACTGCAAATCCCATCCCTGCCATCTCGAGCACCTCCTTGCTTCTCCCTCGACTTGTCGCCATTGCAAAACCCTAGGGTTTGTAGTCTTGAGAAAAAGAGGAAGCGACATGGCAAGAAGGTGAGGGAAGACGGACATGACAAGGAGGGGAGGGGGCAATAGAGGAGGAAGAGGGACAAGGTAAGGAGGGGAGGAGGTGATAGTGGAGGAAAAGGGACATGGTGGGAGAGGGGCCAGTAATGGAGGAAGAGGGAGAGATGCGACAATAGACAGAGATGAGGGCGAGAGAGAGCTTACGACAAGAGGGAGAGGGAGCGGGTAAGGAAGAAGAGGGATGGCAGCAATATTTGCTTGCGAAGTGAGGGGGCCGGTGGTGGTAGAATGTGTAAGGGAGATGCAGAGGAAGGCGGGAAGGGATTTGCAATGGCGGCCAATGATGACCGTTCTCACACAAAATAGAGAAAATGATGACAACGATGGTGGGTCATGGGAGAAAATGCCATTAGGATTTTGTTTCTAGTAATAATTTCACAAACTACACGAATAAAGAAAAGGGTATGGAAAAAGATTTTGCAAGCGTCATTGGACTCATTAGAATTACCCCTACAAAAGAAGTTTTAAATGCACACAATTTTGCTGGTACAAATCAACAAAGTTGGGTGTGGATTTAAAGCTTCCTAAAGAGGGTACTTCTAGTTACACACTCTCTGTTTGTTCTTCTCTACGCTGACCGCATGCAATGTAACTCTTGAATTTGGTGCATAAACTCTGGTACTTCTATAAAAAAGTAGGTGCCAGGAGAAGTTTGATGAGTGTATTTAGAATGACCCAAGATCACACACAACAGACCAAGTTAAGCAACAATTTCTCTTTGAAGCTCATCTTTAAAAAAAAACATCCTGGAAAGAACAACAGTGGATCCAACAAGAACACTTTATTTCCTTCTCGTACGAAAGAAGATGATACATAGACCTTGAAGATGATACATAAACCTTAAGTGGGTAAAAAGGAAAACAAAATTACAAACTGCAATTTTTTGCCGGAATAGCTTTCATAATCACTTCAAAGTGCCATTTGATGCACTGTGAAAGATCACGGGAATACTTTCCCGGGCTCAAAAAATCAAGTCTACCGCAGAATAAATGAGAACATCAATCCTGGCATTGCATTATTGACTTACTTGGGAAACCCAGTTTCAGGGTTGAGGAGAGATTGGCTTTCATCAGATAAAACAACAGGACCTCTCCCAGGTCTAGTACAGATGAAGTAACTGACATCCCCTTTGTATTTCCGGGCAGGGACTTTATCCTTAATTTCTGGAGGTGGGGGCAAATCATCCACATCTTTCATGTCCCGAACCCCAACATCTTGAAGTATCGATTTATCACCAATTACATAACTGGAGAATTGGAAGTGACGCGAAAAACTATCAGAGAACTTTTATGTGGGAGTGGAAACCCCTTCAAAATTGCACTTGATCTCCCCTTTCATACAATTGTTTTCAGCAATTACAATTTTTAGGCCTCGGTTTGGGAAAACTTTTTATTTTAATGAGATTTGTCTTCAAGATTAGTGACATTTAGTTCAAATGGATATACTTATTTCTCTAGTCACAAGGAACCCAAAAAGTTAAAAATTTGGACCAAAACATGAAAAAAAATCCAAAAAAGACAAAAAGCCACTTCATAAAAAGCTATCACGAAAACATCATAAATCTCACGATAAAGTCAGAAATGTGAACATTGTTACCATACCTGTTCAAATCAGCATCAGAATTTGGAGGGAAGTAGAAAAGCAGCCTCTGAAGCAAAAGGGCAGCAACTTTTCGGTTTCGGGCAATTAGAACTGCATTAGGCCCTGCATCAAAGGTATAAGCTACCTGTGAAAATCTCAAAATTAGTTCACTTCCCTGAACAACCAACACAAGGTAACTAGACATAAATAATGCTATGACTAGTTTTACTGAGTTTGGAGAACCAGGTTTGGAGCTGAAACAATTATGATTCTTGCATAATTGAAATCAGCCAAAAATAATTACAATAACAAATTTTTAAGCTAATAAGAGTCGTCCTCACTTGAGTAAGATTAAAATTCAGCCAACATAATTTGGAATGATTACAAATAGAGAACACAGGTGAATATGGTATCTTGTGAGTCAATTTGACACACATTTAAAACCATTTTTACTTTATAACTCACACATTAATACGATAATAACCAGACATTATATGTTTCCTTTTGAGGTCTAACAGACAGGAAACAGGAATTTGCCACTTTTTTCAGAATGAGATCTTTTCCTGAATTCCTAGATTTGCCTATATGCTATCATTGTTGCTTGTGTTTTATGCAGATATGGGTGGAAGTTATGTTCAATGAATCACCACTGGTTTTCTAAAAGGTTTATACTTATATGTTTTTAAAGAAGATAACAATTATGAGCAATCAATTTCCCAAATCTTTCATAAAAATGGTTTTCCTTCAAGATGAAGATTTACAACTATCACCCATGCTTTTCCCAAAGGGAGGAGTCCCCACCCGGGGGGGTTGACGATTTGAACTTTTATTATAAATTCTTTTGGATTAATATAAAAGAATGCCAGAACCTTTTTTTTCCAATAAGAGAACTATTCTTTCTAAGTTTAACAGGCATGCAGAATTGACAGAATTGAAATCTTAAGGAGAATCAGGAGATTATAGTTGGCCATGGACATGGGATACAATTAGAAAACTAGGAGAGTATTACAGGGAGGGCATATTTTCTTTTTTTTTTCTTTCTTCTTTTTAATTTCTTTTCAGGCTTTCAGACGCTTTATGGCAGAAAGTAGAACCTTCTTCCATCTGTCCAATCTTTTAGGTGAAGTCCCCATGGGACCTCACCATATGTTGCATGCATTGTACAGTTCCTTCGAAGCTGAAAAATGTATTCCACACAAGTATCTGCACATTGCTTGCTGTGTGTATACATCACTGTGTGGTGTGTGTGTGTGTGTGTGTGTGTGTGTGAGAGAGAGAGAGAGAGAGAGAGAGATGCTGAAACACAGAATGAATCTCATGTACACAACTTATTGGAGGAAAGGAATATCAAATTCAACAAATATATTTATTCAAAAACCTCAACTTATGGCAAATGTGTGTTTGAACCAGAATTGCCATTTCTTCTCTAGAACAACTATTTACAGGGGATACACAATGATAGGTACACTACATAGTTAGAAGAGGGCAAGTTGAACAATATAACAGAAACAAACCTGAGGTGATCCTTCTGAACGATTCCATTTCTCAACGCAGCTAATTATCCTGGAACAATATCCACTTGTCAAGATTAGAATTAGGTGTTCATGATGCTGCTCAAGAAACGAAAAAAAATGAAATTATGCCACCTGAAATCCAAGAAGGGGAAAATGCAGAAAGTGCTTGCCTATGGGATGTGTCATTCATGTAGAATATAGGGGGGTATGTATCCAAGCAGACTGCGTGAAACTGATTACTGTCAGCACAACTCAAATGTGCAAAAGATGGAAAATCACGATTTTTTATGGCTTCTTCCATTTCAATAATGCGCTTTGGTACAACTTCCTGCTCAAAAACAAGAACGGAAAAATATAATAAGATCCAACGGCTCATTCTCTGAAAATTTCAGCCATAATAATTTAAAGAAAATCATCTGTGAGGGAAAGAGACCATAGAAACATAATAATGCATTGTTATGTCGGACAGTCTTAACTGAAGAAATCTAGCATTAGGTTAAACCCAAAACGCACATGCTATTGCTGGACTTCTATAAGGATCTAAAGTCTCTACTGCAATGCGAATAACTTAATTTGAAACTGGGAGGGCAGGAGACAAAAACATACCTTTGCCCTATGCTGTAGGAGCACACTTGTTTCAACAGTCTCACGCATTCCGGTGGTGCTGCTTGTTTCCTTCTGCCGAGAACTTACCTGGAATCAACCCGAAGTGCCATTTGGTTACAAAATAAATAAATAAAAAAGGTTTAGGATAAAACATTACAAAATAAACAGCCAAGGACACAAATCTCAATACCATAAATTCTCTTATTGAAGAATATGGAATCATGGCTATGATTTGTACATTATAATTGCTCATCCAAAAGAACCCGACACACAATTTGTGCACTAAAATCTCATGCTATAATATGATGGAATAAATTATAAGATCTTTAAGCCAATAAATAAAATTTGTTTCAAGATTAAACTTTTAAACCACAGATTCTCCCTGCTAGGAATTCTATTAATATTTCCCAAAAACACAAAAAAAAAAGGGGGTACAACAAGCAACTTAGAGATAAAGGGGCCATAGCCAAATAGTACTAGCATTTGGGGTGACAGGTGGGTGGTGGGGGTGGGGTGTTTAGGGGTGTTCTGCACACTTTTCCATATCTCATCAGAAGATGATTTCCACTGATCAAAAAGCAGCCACTATAATTGTTTAAGCAATAGAAGGCTACATGATACAAAAGGTGCATACCACAGCAATAATAATAACAAGATCATCCCAGTGCTTCTCATCTGCAAGTTGAACAGCAATGCTGTCGCTTCCATTGTCATTCTTGACACATCCGGGACAAGAAAAGTCAGAATAGTTGTTCAAAATCTTGACAGAAATGCCAAAAATATTGCTTAGAAATCTTACTTTTCCCATGATCCACTTGACAAATCCACCATACAAACTGCGACAAGCACTACCTGAACCTTGCCTGTATATGAATAAACAAATATTATGAACTGCTACCACTATCTACTTGCATTCATGTATTCTGCTATAAAGAAACTAGAAAATTTAAAGAAAAATATTATGCGACTAAGTAATGAAGAAAAACATAATCCCAGAGATAAACTGTTAGGTATCAAGGCAAAACAATTACAAATAGACAGTAACAAAACCCTTCAATAACAGGCATGTAGCCAAAAAAGTGAGAATGCATACTCAAAAAGACCAGTGTAAAATTTCCTGTGAGTTATTCAGAATGTTAAACACAAAGACAAGACACATCGTGGCTCATGCAGGCTGAGCCATTAACACGGTATAGGAGAAAACATGCATCAACTAATATGTAAATACCTTGCTATAGCAGAAAGTTTTCCTTGATCTTCTTTCACATTCATTAGCTTTGCAAGGGAAAAAACTGAAAATATGAATACAAGTATCAGCAATAGAAATCCAAATCCAAAAAATGGCTTTAAGCAGAGAAACAATAAATGCAGATTGTTACTTGTTAGGAGCCTCAGGGGAGGTTAGTAGATTTTATCCAAAATACTAATTAATGGACAGTAGCATACTATCTTGCCCATTGAAAATTTGTACCTTTTAACGTTGATGCTATGATAAAAAGCAACAGGAGTCTATGCAGCAGTGTCCTAGGCTAGACCACAACACAAGACTAAACAAAATTACATGCACCTACAAATGAAGCACTGGGAAGCAACAAATTAGACACTAGAACTAGAGATGAAGACACTAGGTGATTTTTTACCCTTTTCTACTGGGAATTCTAATTATTATATTAAACATTGACCAGCATCCGAACCAAGAGATGGTTTGGAAATATGCAAAAAGTAGTTCAGAACCACTAGAGTGGAATTCTTGAGAAAGGTAGAACCATTGTACCAAGAGCAGGAGAACATGAACACGATACACCACATACACTAGAATGTGGAACACTAGTGCTAAGTTTATATAGATTGCATTAGTAAATGTATATACGTACTTCCAAATGTGAGAGTGGTTTCTATTAAAATTGAACAATTAATGAAACACGGTTCAATATAATAAAGTTCTACTCATTTCCTAAGTTTTTTCAATATTCACCTTACACATAGAACCGCATTTCAAAGTGCATCCTACATAAGTTAAGTTATTGGTGAATTATAACCACTTTTTGTAGATATGTTCCTGCCAAAACTCAGCTCTTTCTACATTTTAATCAATTGCATCTGATTTTTATAGAGAGGAAAGTGCTAATATTGAGATGTTAATTTATTAGTGACTTGGAATAAAAGAGCACCAAGTTTGGGAGAGTGTCCCAAAAAAAAGCCACCATTAGTAGAACTCACAGAGCAGTTTGAAGTGTTCGTATCTCAGTATTAGCTGAGAGATAGAATGATTGTCACATAAGGGATTCAATAAAAAGAATATTCTTATACACTTTCTAACTTGACTTAATTCCGTAGATAATATAAATCCGTATAAATAATTCATAAAAAGAAAACAAAAGAAAAATGATTATTTACCAAGGCAGGCAAAACCAGCAGCTGAGGAAGCCAAGCCAGCAGCAGTAGGGAAATTGTTATAGGAAGCAATATGCACATGCAAATTCTCCCAATCTTTTTTGGTGACTTTGATGCCCTTTTTCTCATGCTCAAAATCACTAGCACGGGACCGGATTTCCTTCAAGCACCTCTGATACCTGGCACCGGAAAGAGAAAACTCCTATACTAGCCAGCAAAAACAGACAAAAAAGAAGTGCCAGGAATCAGCATCAACTCGAATTCTGTCTGGTTGCATAGGACATCTAGATAAATATATTTTGCTCGATTCAGTTGAGCGATTCAACTTTTTGGAAAAGCAAACAACATAATAGATAGAATTCAGATTTTTAGTATGTCTAATATGATTTTCATTTCGATATTTCTTTTCCACAAAAAATAAAATTCAATTATTTAGTATGTTTAATACATTTTTCATTTAGATGTTTCTACTTTTCATGATTTTCGTGAAAAATTTAGACATCTTTTTTCATGGTTTTCAGCTTTCCATCTTTTTCTGTTTTTCTTGTTTTCATTTAAATTTTGCACAATTCAGGTGAGTAAAACACATAATAGATAAAATTCAGATATTTTAGTATGTTTAATACCTTTTTAATTTAGATGTTTCTTTTCCGAAAGTACTCGTATCGTTTTCATAATTTTTGCAGAAACAGTTTTCAAAAGTCCAAAATAACTTTAAAGTGTTTCCTAAAAAATAGATTTTTTAAATTAAGAAAACGGGAATTCTCAAAACAATTTCTGAAAACAGTTTCAACAATTTTTTAAAACAGTTTTCCAAACAATTTTTCCATTTCTTATTCTTTTTTAAGAACATAAAACAGTTCCCAATTTTCTATTCTTGAAAACAAGACCAAACGCACTACTTTCTCAACTTTCAGTTATCTTTTTTCCTCAGTATTTTCAGAACGCAAACAGAATGGAAGGATCACAGATCCAAGTAACAACACAAAAAAGAAACCAAAAAATTCTATGCAAAAAACAAAAAAAGCCAACAAGCTATTGAACTCACAGTTTAAGACCCAACCCAAGCAACAACAACCTTTCCCTCAATTTTCCTTTCCTTTGTCTTTCTTTTACTCAGTTTTCTCAGTAACCAAACAGGAAATTATAGAATCACATGTGCGGATTAAACTCTGGAAATGCAAAACTACTCTGGAAGTAGTTTAGTTCTACCCCTTACCTTTCCATTAAGCCACATTCGATCTTGATCAAAACTAGGGCTAACAGCGACGGTGGTGGTGGTGCAGAGATGTTCCGGATCCAGAGTCACGCTGATACTATCGTTAACCGGCAGAATTAGGTTTTCGTCTCTCTTGCCCCAGTACTTGATCACCGCTATGTTGGTCGGCGTCTGAGCCGTTACCGTCAACACCCATTTCTCCGATTCTCCGGCCATTTGACTTGGACCGAGACAAAAGATCCGAATGCAACCAACTCTTTTTTGATCAAAACTGATGATGAATCAAAGCATAAAAAACTTCAAATTATGATCAACGAGAAAAAAAAAGAAAAAGAAGAAGAAGCTAGAGAGAATCGTGAAATTTGAAAGGGACACAGCGAGAGAGAGAGAGAGAGAGAGAGAGAGAGAGAGAGAGCAACGAACCAGATCTTGCATTCAGCTTTGTGCAGCGGGTTGAGGGCTGCGTAATATAAGCTGTATAGTTGTGTGTAAGACTATATATATCTGTATCTATATATAATAAAACGGGCGAGGATTAGTAAGAGCATCAATGACTAGCTGTGCTTGTTTGGTATAATTTTTAAATTTGGCTTTTAAAAAAAATTAGCATTTTTAAAAAAGAAGAATATAAAAAAGCGAAAGTATTTTAAGGTAATTTTTTAAAATAGTTTTTTTATGTTTTTATTTTTTATTAAAATTTTTAAAATATTTTTAATTTTAACTTTTAAGTTATAATATTTAGAATATTTGTATAACTTTTTTTATATTTGTGAGTAGAATTAACTTTTTTATATAAAAATATTATAATAATTTTGATTGAAAAAAATTAAAGTATTTTGAATATAATTGATTTTTTTCACTGGATTAAGAAATGTAAAGAATCTTAACTTGGCAAGTCAGTGATTCACATCCTTCACATAGCTTTTCATTCAATAGTTAGCGGCTCGAGTTTCTCCATCTTTCCCTCTCACTTTCTTCCTATCTCTTCCCTATTGTTCATGTACTCCCGATAAAAAAAAATATAAAAAAATTAATTAGTTTCTTTTTAAAAATCAAATAGTACAATTTAAAAATTAATTTTTTTAATAAAAAAATTAATTTAAAAATTAACCCAAACATGCCCGTAGCTAGCTAAAATGCCATAAGTTAAATTTAGCTAGTCATTTTTTCTTTAACATTCTAACAATGCTAGCTAAATTAGTTATTTTTGTTAAAATATAACGAGTTGCTATTTGCTCGTGATATCATATATTGGCCCCATTTGAGTAATTTATTTATTTGTTTATTGGTAAATAAGTAAAAATATAAATAAATAATTTTGATTGGCTGAATTGGCTTATTTATTTATTTGTTTTGTTTTAGATGAAACTTGTTTATTTGTTTATTTTAATTTTTTTAGTTTATTTATTTATTAATTTAAATTTTACTTATTTAATAAATTAAATAAAATCACTTATTTAACTGTTTATAAATTAAATAAATTAATAAATTATTTATTCAAACGGGACAAATATATGATATGACTAGCCAACAGTAGCTCGTTGCATTTAGCGAGGTACTGTGCAAAAAGTTAAAACCGTGAGCCAACAGTTGAGGATTGTTGCATCACTATTTTTTGTGAGTTATGCTATAAAATAGCGAACACATGATTTTGGCGAGTTTTCTAAAGATGCTCTAAAAATGTATTACGTGTCCTTTTATTCTATAGTTAAAATATATTTTAATACAAATTTATTGGTTAACATTGATTTTTAAATTGTAATTATTTTTATATTATTAAAATTATATAAGAAATATTACTTAATATATTTAAATAATTATATTTTAATGCAAAATGACATTTATGTGTTTATAGTACGTAGAATGCACGGTGAATTTCTTAAATTATGTAGATTTTAATTTATAATGGAGATGGATGACGGTATTAAGAATTAGATTATATATAAATTTATATTTAAATTAAAAAAATAATGATGTCAATTTAATATATATGTCAACTAGCAAATTATCCATGTTTAAGGATATTTTTCCTAATGAATGATTTAAATTATGTGCATTTTAATTTACAATAGGCATAGATTGCGGTATTAAAGATTAGATATTATATAAATTTATATTTAAATAAAAAAATAAATGATACCAAGTTAATATATATGTCAACTAGCACATTACCCGTGTTTAAAGACATTTTTTAATATAATTTTATACACCATTATTTTGGTTTTTTTATTTTTTTAAAATCTATGTATTTTGAATTATTGTTCAAAATTAATCCAACAATTCAATTATATTAAAAAATATCTTTAGATATGGGTAATTCGCTAGTCTATATAATAAAATAGGAAAGATTTTGTAAAATGCCCTACGTAATATTTTATTCTACAAATTTGATGATTAAGATTGATTCTAAAAAAAATATGTTATCTCTCCTCCTAATATGATTGAGATATATTTGACCTAAAAATCCTACAATCAAGATTAGTTGTCAATAAATTTACTCTCTCGTACCTTTCTTTATTTAACTTTTTTATAATTTTAAAACTATTTTTTTTATTTTCATCATTCTAAATCTTTGTTTTTAATAAAAAATACACTTATCTTTAATAATTGGTCAAATCATTTTTTATAAAAAAAATAAACTTTCTTTTCAAAATATAATGACTATTTTTAAAATTCAACATAATTGATAAGAAATTAATAAAATATAAATAAAAAGTCAGAATTTTGTTTATATATATATTGTTTCTATTTTGAAAGTATCTGTTTATTGACAATAAAACTTAATACGATCAAATTAATTTAATATTATATTTAATTTAAAATTATTTTCTAATTGCTTTCATATTATTCAAATCATATAAGAAAATTTAGTTGGCATATTTTAAATAATTATATTTTAATACTAAATGATATTTTTATTCTTAAGATATTTTTATAGTACGTAGAATGTGCATTCCAATTTATAATAGGGTTGGATTGCGATATTAAAGATTAGATTGCATATGAACTTATATTTAGGCAAAAAAATAATATAAATTTTATATGTATGTCAACTAACGAATTACCCGTGTTTAAAGACATTTTTAAATATAATTTTATACACAATTATTTTGATTTTATTAC
This sequence comes from Heliamphora exappendiculata, assembly GCA_034768845.1. Lineage (NCBI taxonomy): Eukaryota > Viridiplantae > Streptophyta > Magnoliopsida > Ericales > Sarraceniaceae > Heliamphora > Heliamphora exappendiculata. The sequence goes on from JAOTRH010330838.1 coordinate 13,406, forward strand.
TTTTTAAAAAATCTATGCATTTTGAATTGTTGTTCAAAATTAATTTAAGAATTTAATTATATTAAAAAGTGTCTTTAGATACGGTAACTTGCTAGTATATCTATATTTGAGAGAATTTTTGGTAAATGAATGCCAACAGAAATATAAAGATTTAAAACTATTTAAATTAGGGTTAGTAGCACAAGCTATGCGGGTGTAAGTTTTAATTTATTATAATAAAAATATTAAATTATAATAAACATGTTAAATAAAAAAATTCAAGAGAAGGAGAAAATTTTGAAACACATGTCGAAGTAAATTAAATAAGTTGTGAGAAAGAAAAATAGTGAAATAATGTTATTTTTAAATTATTATATCAAACTTTTTAATTAAAATTATTATAAAAAGAAAGAGTATTTTAGTTAAGAAAAATTCATATGGCTTAACTATTAGTGAACTGTGGGTGCTCTTTCTTAATATAATAATATAATACTATACTAAGATTATGTTTGTATTGAGAAATTGAAACTTGGAATTAAATTATTAGTCTAGAATAAGTTTGTTTTCTACATTTATGTTGAAGAATTAAAAATTATGATTGAATTATTAGTTTTTTTTTTCTCTTATATGAGATATAAATAGAATGAGAGAGATGGAATAGTTAGTAAAGAAATAGTTAGTAATGAAATTATTTATCTTTTAATTTTTTATTTTTCAAAATAAACATGCCATAATAATATAGAGGTTATAAAATATGAGCCGATTTTGTTCACACTAAAAAGAAAGTGTTTACAAACAATAATAGTATAGATTACAAAGAGATGGTGGGAAAGGTAGGGATGTTTGCTAGATTATTGTTAGTAATTTTTAAATTTTTATTATTAATTTTAATTATAAGTTATAATTTTTTTTAAATACTTATAATTTTTACTATAAATTATAATTTTATTTTTATTTTAATTATAAATAATAATTTTTATTAAATACTTATAATTTATAAATTACTAATTTTAATAATGCATACTGCTCATAGTGAACAAGAGGTAGAACCTCCATGGTTACAACTGCAAGGAAACTTGGAGTTCTATTATCGGAGTGAATTGGTTTACTTGGACTCCTTTTGAGTTTAAATTGATTTTGATAAATGACATTATTTATTTTATTTTTTTTAATATATAAATCATACATATCAAAGTCAAGTTAATTGAATACGAATAAATATCCAAACAAATGGAATTTCTATTAAAATAATAAATAGTAACGTACATTCACTGTTTATTTTTTAATATAAACATGATTTTTTTAACAATTTAATAATATGTGATAAATTTTATTTATTACATAAATAATTTTTATTTTAAAAATAATAAATTAAATAACTTGAATCATTGAAATAAGCTCATTTTTATCCAAATTTGGTGGGACTATGTTGATAAATGACTGGTTTGAGATAATTATTTATTTATTTATTTTATATATTTTACTTTTTAGTGATTTTTTATCATTTGATTAACTTATTATATTATTTGACTCATCTCATTGAAACGAGTTAAAAAAATAAAAATTTCTGAACAAAATAAAAAAAGTTTAAAAAAGATAAAAAAAAATAAGTTAATAAAATAAATCTTATGTTGCTTATTTTTGTCTTTAGTGAATTTGTTTTTATTTTTTGATCAAATTTTTTTATTTCTCTTGTCGAGATGATGTGAAAAAGAAAAAAATATAAGCAAAAAATAATTTAAAAAGTTTAAATATAACAAAAAGAAACGAAAATTCTAAAATTTAGCAGGCCAAATTGAAAAGATAACCCACCTCCCCTTTGTTTGTTAAGAATATTGGGAGGGTATAACTTTTCCCAAAATATTCAAAATTGGTAAGTTTGCTTAAAAGCAAAACTTATTTGCTTATTGGGTGAATTTAGCTTATTGCCTTATTGACTTATTTGATTTTGTAAATTTTTATTTTTAGTAAAATTTTTTTTTATTATTTAGTCAAACTATTATACTTTTTAGAATCATCTCATTAAAACGAGCCGAAAACGTAAAATTTTTTGGTCAAAATTTTTAAAAAAAAGTTCAAAAAAGACGAAACTAAACAAAAATAAGCCAATAATCCAAATTCTATATTGTTTAAACTAAAATAAACAAAAATAAGTCAATAAACTAATAAACAATATTTGCCCAAACAAGACCATAATTTCTCACTGAAGTGAATTTACAATATTGCTGCAATTGTCTATTTAGATGTTTGTGGTTTCACATAAATTTTGCAAAATGTCAAAAAAAAAATAGTGTAATGATTAGTTTTTACTTTTAGAAAGAACATAAATAATTTCTAAAATTTACTTAAGTTACAAGAAAGAAAGAAATATAACTTTATACTTAAATAATTTTGCATTCATTCCTCCATCAGCACCAATCTCTCATTTGGTCACTATTCACCACTTTTATCACTATATCCCCCATCACCTTCAACCATTGCTTTTGATGTTCCCTTTACCACCTATTATCATTGTCAAAACAATTCTATTTAACTCCAATTGCCTCCTACTCTATCACCTCATATCACCCTCTCAAGCAATCTCATTTTGTTTGACCCTCACCCCTAACTATTCTTATTTTTTATAATCTTTTTACAGTATGTGTTAATGCTAAATATATAGTTTTTTGTTTTTTTTTCAAATTAAATGAAATATATTATTTATTTATTTCGAGTAAAAATAAAAAAATTATAAATTTTTAAGGTTTCACTTAATAAAAAACAAAAAAAATAAAAAATAAAAAATAAAAATAATACAAACGATTTATGTTTTCCGTTCAATAAGAACTACATTCATGATTACTGTCCAAAGTTACAATATATATAATTAAGATTACAAAGTATGTCTAAAATATCAAAACTACCCTTAATTTTTTTTTTTTTTTTTTTTTATCTCAGGCCCAAATCCCCACCTTCAGGTAAGGGGAGCTGTTCCCTATAACCCTCATCCAACTCACCGCAAAATTAAATTTCCAAACATATAACTTAATATATAATATTTATTAGACTCCAAGTAACTTTAAAACTTCAAATCTGTCTTCGGATATGAGAAAAAACAAAAAAGTTAGGTCACCGTTTAGCCCGGCATAGTTGAAATGGGAATTAAAGAGCAGTCAATTGTTGTTTAGCCCGGCATAGTTGAAATGGGAATTAAAGAACAATTAATTGTCAACTAGTTTTAAAAAATAAAATTTTGTTTTTTCGTATTTTTAATCAAAAAAGTAAATTAGGTTCTAACTAGATAGTTTAGTATCTTAGTTTTTTTAAGTTAATTATTTGAGTAAAAAATTTATTTATTTATTTATTTATTTTATTTGAAGTGAATAATTTTATCATTGTATATATTTAAAATTAATAATTATATATAGTTGTAAATAAGTTATGAATAGAAGGTATTATTATATTTTAAAAATGGTAGAAGTTTGAATAAATATTTTAAGAATTTGTGTTTTGATTTGACTTTTTGACTTTTTAACTTTTTTATTTTTTTTCCAAATGGATATAATATTTGCTTTTGGTATTTTTACTCAAAAAATCAAAAAATTAAAATTATCAATCAGGGCCTAATGTCACTTTTAATGACTTCAACATAAAGAGTAAAAAGTGTAAAAACTAATAAATTAGATTTTCTTAATAGATTTATCCATAATTTTCTACTATTACTACGTATTTTTATTACTAATATATATTTTTAGTAAAATAAAAAAAGTCATGAGTATTCACTAATAAATTGCTATATAATTTTCTAAATAAATAAAAAAAATAACATGAAGACTCATGATAAACTCTTGTCAAAAAATATTATAGTCAGAAGCGGTGCAAGCATTTTAAAGCCTAAGACAAAAAATTTAGTGAGAGTCGATTTTTATGTCAGAAATTATTTTATTTTTTATAAAAAGAATCTCTTTTTAAGGGAAAATTACTAATTCAATTTTTATACAAAATTTTTTTTCTAATAACATATTTATCAACATCACTGTTTAAAAGTGAATTAATTCCTCATTCTTTTTTTTTCTTTTACATTTCATATACTCAATATTCAAATTTTTTTAATTGACATATTTGTAAATAAAACAAATCCAATGTATAATAGAACAATATAACTTGGTGAGTGATGATTAATTACAGTTCTTTAATCGACTCAAATCATCTAATAACCAAAACTTTCAAAATTAAAATAATAATACTCATCCATAGATCATGGCACATTTTTGTATTAAAATGTTTAAAAATTTAAACATAATATAAAAACTTTTGAAAAACTTTTAGTTTTTCAAATTTAATATTCTTTATGTTATTTTTATTTTATTATATATTATTATATATTAATAAATGAGGCATCTCCTTCTAAATCTAATGAAACCATAAACAAGCACATCACTTGCTTAGGAGTTAGAACCGCCCCTCTTATTAGTACCATGCATTACAATTCTCTTTTTACAATCGGTCGTTTGAAAATTTACCGTATTTTCTTATTTGCTCACTTCATACCATGCACTTCTTAACTTGTTTTTCCTTTCTTCGATGGATGTTTTTTGATTTTAAGGTTAAACCAAAAATAAATGTGTGACACTTTATTCTATATCGATGAAACATAAAAATTTAATTTGATACATAAAAAAACTTGTAAACACTAATAACATGGTTTAAGTATTTCGGACAGCGTTGTTGGGCTATTTATTAAGTTATTGGGCCAATAGTTTACCTGGGTCATAACAAGTGGTATCAAAGCCAACCCTGATTATCATATAAGACACCATTGTGGTGTGAATAAAAAAGTAGAGACTCCAGAGAGAGGTAAAGGCCTCGAGCTTGCATACTTTGTGTATCCTTATGGGTTACTTTGTACATGTTAATGAGCTGTTATCCACATCTCAACTAGGGGAATAACTTAGACCACGCGATGAGCGCAACACGTACTTGAGTGTTTTGGCTTAAGTACTTTGAGCAGTATTGTTAAGTTTTGTAGATGGACAGAACAAAAATGAATAACTCGAGTAGGTAATTCAAGCTAAAAGCTCAAGTGAATGTCAAGGTTCGAGTGAATGGCCTGTAAATGACTTATGGCCCGAATAGATGAACTGGCTAATTGTTGTTATAGCAGGTGACTCGATAATAGAGTCATTCAAGATATAGAGTAGTTCGGACTACTCTGACTCAATTAGAAATCATGCAGCTCGAGAGGCAAATAACTCGCTATACCGAGTAGATCGAAGGTTAAGTAGGTGTGCAAGGAGGCATAAGTGGTCCAGTGCTCGAATAGCAAAGTGGCTCGGAGCATCTCGAATAAGGGAAGTTGAATAACTCGGACTAGAGTCACTCGAACTCTAAGTCACTCGAGCAAGTTGTCTCAGTGAATGAAACACATTTGCATTATAAAACATCCAGAATACTTAAGCCAAAAGTGGTAACCCGCTTGAGTTAAGAAGATATGAGCAACTGAGGTTGTCAGTAGCTCGGACACCTAGCAAAACTATTTATTGCGTTGAGGCATACAATATTCCACAGCACAGACTGTAAAGTATAATACAGACTATGATAGTAGCCTTAACTACTTAACTACTATTGCCATGGTACAGATCATAAAGACAGCACATATTGTAATATTGCCATGACATAAGTCGTGAAGACAGCACAGGCTGTGTAGTTCTGACTACTAATTACAATAGTGTAGCACCTACTATGTGGCTCCGCACAGACTAAATAGCCCATATATAGGACAAACTATATCGACATAGATTCTTCCGAGAATCAAAAGACTGTCCCAAAGATAATGAAGATAATAGCAGTACAATTCTGCATGGGATGTTGAGAGATATGTAGTTTGGTGGCTAAGGAAAAGAATTTGACAAACTACTGGGCCTACTTACTCACTCGAGTCATACCCATGTTACTCGACCCGAGTGGGTCGAGTGGGTCGGGTAACCCAAGTGGGTCGGGTACCCGCAGGTCATTCGGTAGCCGACCTAGTTGAGTTGGAATAGAACACTACTCGGTTGATTTTCGAATAAAATCTCTTAATTCTCCAATATCGCATTTTATGATTCGATTTGATCTCTTGAAAGAGTCCTATCCAAACTCTAAATAACTCCTCTGAGTGCGATAAATATGGGAGATAGTCATACATTCGGATCAATCATACTTGATAGGCAAATATCTCGTTCATACTATCATTATTCTATACTCGACTAGTCTTCTCTTTCACCCAATCTTATCTTTCTCTGTTCTGTGCTTTTGATCACTTTGCATACTTCACTTCTCCATAATTATTCTTTGTTTTATTCAATCTTAAGGACCCTACAAGTTTTTTATTCAATTTATTAGATCAGTAGTTTACCTTAATCGTTACAAAATGTGTGAAAAATAAATTGGATGAAAAATAAGAAAAACTCAATAGATATATTAGTTAATATATATATATATAGAGAGAGAGAGACAGAAAATGCGAAGTATTTATAAATATAAGTGAATTTTTGTGTAAGAAGAGATAAAGTATCACATGAGATAGCCACGTAGAATATTTTTTCTATGTAAGATATTTGAAAAAATTTAATCTTGTTTTACTGTATAGATGAAAAAAATTGCCAAACCTGAGAGAAGAATGGTGTTCTACTTGTTCATCCATTTAAAATAATGAATTATTTGTTTATTTTATTTTATTTATGATTATTTTTAGTAGATTTGTCATTATCCAGTCAAAAATAAAATATTGTTTTTGACCAAAATATAAAAAAAGCTTAGAAATCATGAAGTGTTAATCAGTGTAGGGTTTTATTTTTGTTACTTTTTTTAGAGATAAATCCTATTAAGAAGTTAACTATTCTATTAGATTTTAATTTTAAATTTAATTATCTATATGTATTATTTTTTACCTCTTTTAATTATAATGAGATTGAAAGAATAATGATGAGAGAATATTAGAAGTAGAGAAGAGATAAAGGAAAATGAGAAAATAATAAAGAAGAGAGATATAAAAATATTAAGAGAGTAAATATTAGAAAGAGAACATCAAAAAGAGAGAGAAGGGAAAGTATGTTTGGTAAGCGGGAATAGGCCAACTTCAAACTCCTTTTTCTATGTTTGGTATGCATTTATAAAGCAGTAATTGTCATTCTATTGGAATACCTATTTCAATAAAAAGTGGGAATGCCTATTTTTTTTCCTATAATATGAGGAATATGTATTTTGTTCTAACATGGAATTATGACACTAATCATGTCTTCACTGCCATCATTGTTACTTTTTCTACTACCATCACCGTCACTACTACTGCTATCGCCACTGTTACCACCACTATCGTTATCGTCACCAACATCACCACTGCTGCCAGCGCTACTGCCACCACCACTAGTAACCATAACCACCACCACTATCACCAGACCCACAACCACCACTAGACCCATAACGATTGTCACCGCCCTACTATTGCTACAATCAGTACCACTCCCACCACGAACCACGGTTGTCGCCGCCACAACCACTACTACCATCAAAGCTACAACCAACACCACTCCCACCACTACAATCACCGTCGCCACCACTGCCACCATTGTAGCCACCACTACTGCGCGTTGCCACTGTTGTCGTCGCCGCCACCACCATCGCCACTCCTATCTCCACCATTGCCACCACCTCACCACCACCACTCCCACTACTTTTTTTAATTACTGAATATTAAGATATTTATAATTTATTATTTTTATCTTATTAAATGAAATTTTAATTTATTATATTTATTTTATTAAATGAAATTTTAATAAAATTTGTTAATATGTGATGGTTAATCATCATTTTTCAAAATATTTTCATTGTATTCATTTCATTAGCTAAACATACCAAACATAGGGATGAAAATAATTATTCTATTTTTACGTCATTTCATGTTGACAACCAAACATTGGAATAAGAACAAATATTCTATTCTATTCTACCTTACATTTTATTCCCATTTCAATTTTATTTGAATATTATTTCATTTATACGTACCAAACAAACCAAGAGAGAACGTAAAAAAATAAAAACTAGAGAGAGTAAAAAATAAAAAGAGAATGTTTAGTTCGTATTTTAAAATTTTAAAATTACATAATATTTGTTATACATATTTATTTTTAATAATAATTATTTTTTAAAAATTGTCTCATTAAGATCTATAAAATAAGATCCAGATTGAATGCAAAAATAAATTATAACAAATAAAAAGTTCTATTTTTTTTAAATGAAAAATTTCTCATTTTCACAAATTATAAATCAGAAAATTTTATATATTTGAAACTAAAGAATCTTACAAAAAATGAGAACTTTTCAACTTTCACGCAAGGATATTAGGATTTTATTTTTATGAGGTGTATGATTTGTCTTACTTTGTAACATTGACTAATATTAAAAAAATGTGTAGATTTGGAAGCTCTTATTTAGAAAATAAGAAATGTTTAATTGAAAACAAGAATTCAAATTATTTTTTTTTATTTTTTTAAAAATAAAATAATATTATTTTCTCATTAAATATAATAAGGCATTTTTTAAAATTTCTTGACTAGTCAGTGTTTAAAAATTAGATTAAATTACAATATAATAAAAATCCCATTTTATTTGCTTGATTGTCTCATTATTTATTTATTAGTTTAAAAAATATCATTTATCATTTGACAACTATGAAAATGAAAAGATTCTCATTTTATTGTAAAAATAAAAAAATTTATCTTTTTAGATTTTCATATTTAATACAAATTTTGTTTTATAGATCTTGACGAGAAAGTTTTAAAAATAAAATATTACCAAATAATAATGAATATAGTAAAAGTTAAGCAATTTTAAAATATAAAAATGCAAGCTAATTATATAAATGTGATTTTTCTCTCTCTTCTTTAATTATTCCTGTATTTCTCTCTCTTATTTTTTTATTTTTTTTTATTTTTAAAAATTTTATATTAAAACTGGACTTATTAGAATATATTTTTTAAAATAGAACCTAACTCTAAATAAGTTATAAAAATTAGGAACTCCTGGTAAATGCCTAAAAAATAAAAATAGGTCAAAATACAACAATAAACTAATTTATATTGCTTATTTTAATTTTTACAGTTCCTTTTCATCTTTGATAATTTTCTTAGAAACTTTTTCAATTAGTCAATATTTGTTTGCGATCTTCTTTACTTTTTTTTACTTCTTTTTCCTCTTGCAAGAGGATGCGAGTACTCTTACAACTAGGAAAAACTTTCACCTTAATATCGTTTGGCATTACTGAAATTAATAACTTATAGATTGTAACTTACAATAAAAATTATGAGTATTTAGTAAATATTATAATCTATAACTAAAATAAAAAAAAAATCGTTATAACTTATAGTAGAAATTGTAAATATTTAAGAAAGATTGTAATTTATAACTAAAATTAATAAAATTAAATTAAAAATTATTAGCAGTATCTTTGCCAAATACTGTTGAGAGTTAACTAGTTCAAATAAAAAGCTCATGGTAGATTAGTTCTCATTCTCCCAAAAATGATTTGTCCCAAATAAATGCGTTGAAGCAATCAACTCTCGTTCTCCAATAGTCTATTCTATGTTGAAATTTGAACATTAACCCCCAAATACAAACGGAAGTAAAATCACGCACAAAAGCAGAAAATAATTTAACACTGAGGATTTATGTGGTTCGGCCCACACCGGCCTACGTATACGAGCGAGAGCGAAAATATTTCACTATATCGAATATGAAAGAGTACAGAACCCGTCTCTCTTCTCTCTACCAGCTAACCTCTCAATTTTCTAACTCACGACCTTCTTCCTATAACTCTAATATTGTCCTATTTATAGGCACGTACATAGAAACCCTATACATAAAGAATTCTAGTAGATTTTTAATTCTATCCAAACTTAATTACATAAATTAAAAATAAGATAATAAAATACGGGCCCAGTAGAATACAAGACACAACCCAACAATTCTCACATTGGCTTGAATTCTACAAATCACCCTGAAGATAACCAGTGTTGGTGTTGATTCTGCGAATGTTGTCGTCATCATCGAACTGTCACACCCAAATAGCATGGCCTACACTTTTATACCGAGGTGCCTGCACCCCAACCCAGGTGCCCCACAAAGATCATTACTTTGTAGAAGAACATGGCCCTATCTCTCCCCTTTTGTGCACACAATCGGAGAGATCACCGCCATTAACCAAATCAAGAGCAAATGAGACTCGCTTTTATCGAGATGTACACATGTCTGTCACGTCTATCGTACTAATCTCGTTACTCATAGCTTTCCTGTGAACGTCCAACAATTGTTGCTCTTGCATCTTGCCGGCATCCTGCACACCATCTGATTTGTTCACATGTACACTTGTACTACCTTGTCTCTTTCGTGTACCCCTGCGCCTATTTCGTGTGCTCTTCCGCAACTATTGTTCACCTTGATCTCCCTTACACTTTTTCGTATATGTCGTCACCTATACTACTCATCTGATGTCTAGAAGTAGCTCCACCTGTCATAACATTTCTTACGAGCCTGTATAGGTTGTCAATCATCTGTTCTTGCAGTACTTCATGTATTTCTTTGAAACCCAAAGAACTCCACCTCCAGATAAAAACCTGCAACCCCTCGAATATAGCATCCCTGGAGAAATTAAATTCTTTCTTAGATTCAGGACATGTCTAACCCCAGTCAAGATTAAAACGGTTCCATCAAGCCTGCAAAACTACACATCCCTACACCGACAACTTTGCTCACTGCATTATTAGCCATTCTGACAGTACCCCAACCGCATGCTTGATACGTATCTAAAAACTCTCTGACTGCACACATGTGCAACGAACATCCAGAATCTAATGTCCAATCTGATTTGCTCATACCTGAAATAACTGTGAGTACCTCTGATTCTTCATAATCGGAGCCCTCTATAACTGCTGCATCTAATGATTGTTTTTTTCTCTTGTCTGCCTTGTACTTCAGACAATTCCTTTTCAGATGACCTTCCTTATCACAAAGTAGTACTTCCCTTTGTAACCTCTCGAGTTGGAACGATCTTTCTTCTTGGACCCATCTTGCTTAACTGTCGTCCTGTCTCTAACTTTTCCACTGCCTGATGCAACCATGATCCCCTCTCCCTGTGATCTGTCACTCTCTCTCTTCTTCAACATCTCGTGAGATATGAATGCAGCAACAACCTCATCTAACCCAAGGATATCTTTCCCAAAGATCAATGTAGTCCTTAGAAGCTCGTATGATGAAGGCAATGAAACTAACAGGAGAATTACTTTATCTTCGTCTTCGATCTTTGTGCCGATAGAATCTAATTTTGTCAGTATCCTGTTAAACTCGTCCAAGTGCTCCATAAAGTTCGATTTCTTTGTCATCTGAAGTGCATATAACTGTTTCTTAAAAAACAATCGATTCGACAATGTCTTGGACTTGTACATTCTCTTCAACTTAGCTCAGAGTTTTGCCGAATCACTTTTGTTGATGACTTCCCGAAGAGTGCTATTACCGAGATACAATTGAATCGTGTTGCTCGCCAAGTCCCGTATCTCATCCCACTCTACATATTTCATCGTTTTCGATTTCTCTAACTTCTTTCTGAGAATCTTGATCAATCCTTCACGCATCAAAATATTCTTCACCCTTTGCTGCCATAAGGAGAAGTCGTTGTGGCCGTTCGAAGGTTTAATCACGAAACCCGAACTCTTTAACGCCATTAGATGTGTGTCTCACAATTCTCACAATCTGAATTTGTCACAATATCAAATATATGTAAATTTTGTCCCACTCAGCCCAAATCAATTCTGATTGTACCCGATTGCTCTTAATTGTACCCGATCACACTCGATCACTTCCAATTTATGCCGATCTGTCCAATTCAAATAAATTGTGCAAAAATCAAAAAATTTGATCGTACTGATGAATCTGCAGCGCTAAAAAATCTTATGAGACACATCTCTTTTAATTATTTTATTATATATACTAGACGATATAATAAAATAATTTAAACGGTTAATTTTAAAATTAGGCGCCACACAGGATAATTGGCAGATTTGCCAACATCAATATGCTGAAAACGGCGAAACCAAATCCACGCCAATGCCAAAGATTTCGCACGGGAACCAAGAAATTAATTTGATGCCAATCAAGAACAAACCTAATCAAAAACCCACATGCATGTCACTTTGCCTAATCTCACAAGAAGTCCAACACCGTACTTGATTCTCACACCCAACAAATTGGAATTAATTCCCAGTTTGCACATTGGCCTCCATGAAAACAACAAAAACCAAGTTCTATAATAGCTTTGCCAAAATACTGCAACAACAATGCCGCCGCCGCTCTCTTCACGGAATGTTGTTCATGATCAAGGCTGTCCCCCCCATTTTTTTTGTTTTTTGTTTTTTTTTTTGTGTGCAAAAATAATAATTTTTTAATTTATTCGATACAAAATCAAAAAATCATACTTTACTTCAATCAACCACCATGACTTTGAATCGTCTACCTTCAGCTCTGATACTACTTATTGTGAATCATCTACCGTTAACTCTAATATCACTTGTTGTGAATCGTTTACTGTTAGCTCAGATACCACTTGTTGAAATTTGAGCACTAATTTTCGATCGCGAACAGAAGTAAAATCACGCACAAAAGAAAAAAAATCATTTAATACCGAAGATTTACGTGGTTCAGTCCACACCGACTTACGTCCACGAGCGAGAGAGATAATATTTCACTATATCGAATGTGAAAGAGTACAGAACCCGTCTCTCTTCTTTCTATCAGTTAGCCTCTCAATTTTTTAACTCACGACCTTCTTCTTATGATTCTACTAGTGTCCTATTTATAGGCCAACACGTGAAAGCCTATACATAAAGAATTCTAATAAATTTTTAATTCTACTCCAACTCAATTATATATAGATCAAAAATAATATAATAAAATATGAATCTGGTAAAATACAAAATACATCCCAACATTCTAGTGAAAAACACCTTCACTTTAGTAAGCAAGCTACAATTTATACAAATATTAGAAGTTGATAAAACCGGTCTCTATTTCTATCATTTTCTTCCAATCAGCTACTAATGGCCAATTACTTAACTGGAGATTTATATTTGCTATCAAGTTTCTCAGATAATTAGATAATAAATTATTCTTTTACTAAAAGTAAAAATAAGCATCGTAAAATAAGAAAATGAGTATCTCAACGGTGATTCTAAATGCACACACTACTTTTTATTTCCATAAACATTATGAAAAACTAATATTTAAATTATTTTATGTGCAGCGAACTGGGATAATATCAGCCGTTAATTATTTTAGGTATAAGCAACCGCAAGCAAGAAAAAAAAAATCAATCACACAAAAGAGAGACTTAAGATTTTTAACATGAAAAATCTCAACTCAGGTAAAAATCATAGAACTAATCCAAGTCCAAATAATCAAATACTGAAAATCGAACAGTTACAAGACAACCACTTACAGATTTTGATCAAATCCTCAATCCAAATGTTTTAAGCTTGCTTATCGAATCAACGTACACTACTCTTTACTTGATAACCGCAGTAAAGAATTCTCAAAACTACATACCGATAAAATCTTTTGTCGGTAAACTTAAAAATTCATCTAGGTTGAACATGAATGATCTTCCTCTCTTTTTGAGACTTAGAAGACACCTTAGCTTCTATCTAAAGGTTCTGAATTCTATAAGTTTCTGAAGTGATTTTCGAATAAAGGGGTATGCCCCTTTATATAAGTATACAAACATAACAGCAACGAAACTAAAACTATTAGATGTTCGCTTGAACAAACTTAGGACCGCTCAAGCGGTCATATGACAGGTTGTATTCTGTCGAACATGCGCTTACATGAATCTAGTTTAAATACTTATATTTTGAGTTTCAGTTATTGTACTTCAGTCTTCTGAGTTGCATAGAATTTTGATCAAGCACTCTCAACTATTCTAGGTCAACTTAGGAGCCCTAAACAACCTAGGAATCCTATGATAATCCAATAACAAGACTTTAAACACACTAGAAATTTTACAATTAATATACTACCTGAATTGCTATAATAAAATAGAGAAATGTAATTCTACTTACACGATAATTTAATTCCTAACACATTCATTTTAGACATTAAAATATTTGTACACAATATATGAATATTTGTATAACAAGTGTCGATTTTTTTTTTTAAAAATGTGTGCATTTAAAATTACAGTATCTTAAACTCGGTCTTTAATTGAATTGAGTGACAGTGAGGTGGGTAAATTAGATAAGGTAGGTAGTACAATGTACATTATATGCTTTTATTGACATGCAAGATTAGATAGTGCAGGTAGAGGAGACTTTAATGTCTCCAATTTTTGTTTCGTTAAGGGAGAACCTGAATTTTTTACATATGGGTCAAATTAATTTTATATAAGAAATTTAGATTAATTATGATAATAACTATATTTATTATTTTTATAATAAAATCTCTATACAGTGCATAAAATAATATATAGAATATTGCATAAGTATGTTGTAAGTTTTTTTTATTTATAAATAAAATAAGTAGGATCCGCAGTTGATTATTAATAATGAGAACACGTATTCATGTGGTGAATGCTTTATACATTATACGTAGACCTATTGTTATTTTAAGATATTAATCGAATGCATAAATGTATTTTCATAGAAATTTACTAGATAAAAAAAGAGTTCACAACCTCTATTTAAATATTGAAAAGACAAAATAAAAGTCTACTTTAAGAATATTACAAACAAGAGAATGCATGAAACATAATTTTATTTAGTAGAATATCCACCCCCACTGAGTCATCTATAATAAAAAGGTACTCTAAATTCTCTCTTATCGTGAAATTTATCTATATAAAATTTGTACTGAACTTTTTTATAATATTTTTTTCATATAAAAAATTAAAGAGTTTGTATAAAAATCATCTTCCAACTTGTTAGGAAGCCTTATCTTGAGAATTTTAGTTGAATATAACTTATTGGTTGAATATAATTTATAAGAACATTTTCCTCGTCTTGTCTTAAGAATTTTAGATGAATGTAACTTGCAAGTGAAATGTTATATAACTCTTAGAGTTTCTAGCACAACGGGGACTACTCTTCTACAAAGATGTAACTTATTAATTGAATATTATATAATATCTTATAGTTTGTTTGGAATAATTTTTAAAATTAGTTTTTAAAAGATTTAGCTTTAAAAAAAAAGAGAGAAATAAAAAAAGTGAGAGTACTTAGGATAATTTGAAAAAGTAGATGTTAAAAGAAAAAAAATGAAAGAAAATAGATTTGACTTTGTTTGAGTTATTTTGAAAATCATGCAATACTTTTATTCCAAACAGTCTGGCTTAAAAGTTGAGTATTTTTTTAATAGAAAAAGCCAATTTAAATTTTGATCCCAATTAAACTGTCTAGTATTTATTCAATAATTAGGGGTAGGAATGATAATTTTTCTTAAACCACCACATCTCCGCAAGCTACTATCCTAAATCTTATGGGTTTTTTTTATCCCCGATAACAAGTGGGGTGGGAACAATATTTGTTTTCTTCACCTTAATTTTTTTTGTCCATTCCCGATTATATAAATTAAATAATTTTTTATTTGTAAATACATATATAAATTTTAGTTTTTGTAAATATAACACTACTAAAATACATAAATATTACATTTATATATTATTTTATCCTCTATTTTTTCTAAGAGCAGAAAAGAGATTATTATACTATTTATTTTAGCTCTTATTACTATCATTAGTATCATTATTTTTATAATTTATTAATTATTTCTGATAAGTTCCTCCCCCCACCTCATTAAAATAAAAAACAAAAACGAAAAATTTTAAACCCGCTCTGCTTGGCCCCACCTCAACCCGTTGCTAATCCCAATTGGAGATAGAGATGACAATTTTTCTCGTCCCACCCAATTCCTCCCTCGCACGTTCTTGCTCCACTTCGTATATGTTTTTTCTGCTCTCAATAACAAATAGGGTGGAGAGTATTTACTTTTATCGCCCCATTTTTGCCCGTTTTGCTCTCAATTACATAAAATAAATATTTTTAAAATATTAATACATGTATACTATGCCACTTTATCATGTATACTATGCCCGTCTCGCCCCGCCTCATTGATATGCCCCTCAGGCCAAACTATGCCACTTTATCAAGGGTACTGATAAATTATTAAGTATTTTTAAAATATTATAGATTATTATTTATGTAGATTATTATTTATGTGCTCGTTTGGCAAAGTATTTGTTTTAATCATTTTAGGTTTTGAGTTAAAATGACGACAATGTTCACATATATATGAATGACAATCCCGCCTTTCATATCAATATTAGAATGCGCAGGCAGGCCCAAAAAAAAAAAGTTGTCTTCTTGGATCAAGACAAACGATATTCTTTTATTTCTTTAGACAAAAATAAAAATGAAAAAACTTGCCTTACCAAACAAGGCCTTAATTTAGACTGAGAAAGGTACCACATTCTTTTATTTTTTAGAATAATAAAAAATAAAAAAACTTATCTTACCAAACAAGGTCTTAACGTAGACCGAGAAAGGTACCACATTTTGTGAAAAATTATTTAGTGCTGCAGGAGTACCAAGCAAATAATATTACTTACGTAATATTATTGGTAAATAAAAAAATTTCATAAAAATTAAGTAAGTTATTCTTCTTTTTCACCTTCAATTCTTTAAATAAAAGTAGGCTACTATTATTATACTCTGCATATTTTTTACTAAATAATTAAGTAAAAACACTACATATACAATCACAAACAGTGTTTCGAAACTGTTGAGGCCCTCGTTGACAACTTTACTTTTTAGCCTTTTGGTTAAAAATGTCAAAAAATTAAAGTTACTTGTTTGGAAAAAAAATAAAAGAGTTAAAATGTCAAAAAGTCAAATCAAAACATAAATTTTAAGAATATTGTATTTAAATTCTCACCACTTTTAAAATATAATAATACTTTTTTGTTCATAACTTATTTATTACCACTAAGAACTATATATAAGGCCTGTTTGGGAAAATTTGCTTATTGGCTTATTTTAGTTATAAATTTGCTTATTTGGTTTATTGACTTATTTTTGTTTATTTTTTTATTTTCTGAATATTTTTTATATTTTGATCAAAATTTTTTACTTTTTCAACTCGTCTCAATATGATGAGTTTAAAAAATATAATAGTTTGACTAAAACTCCGTTTGTTTCGACGTAAAATATTTACCGTAGAAAATATTTTACATGTAAAATGATTTTGTAAAAATAATTTTTTTACTTGTATTTTTTGATATTTGGTTAACATTTGAAAAACATTTTTAATGAAAGAAATTTAGTGAAGGAATTGGGTAAAGGTATGCAAATGCATAATTCTAAAATTTAGTTAAGTTAATTTTTTATAAATTAAATTTGGTCAAATGAGGTAAAATATTTTATTAAAAAAATATTTTTCATAGGTATTATTAACCAAATAATGAAAGATAAGTAAAATATTTTTCACAAAAATATTTTACGTCAAAACAAACGGAGCCTAAATGATGAAAAAAATTCACTAAAAATGAAAGCCAACTTAGTCAAATAAGTAAATAAATAAATAAGTTAATTTATCCACACATGGCTATAATTGTTAATAACAAATATATAAAAAGATAAAATTGTCAACTTTGAACAAAAAAAAGAGATAACTTTTTACCTAAGCAACCAACTTTTAAAAAAATTAGTTTAAAACTTAAGTTACTAAATAATTTATTTTAAATTTAATTTAATTTTTTAATTAAAAATACACACAAAAAAATTTAAATTTTAAGCTAATTTCTAATCGAGCTTTCGTTAATCATTCACACTTTATATCATTATTTTCCTCGAAAGATCACATGTTGATCAAACAATCAAATTGTGCCCAAGAAAAGAAGATGTTGATTTTTGACCAAGAAGCCCGATTTGAGTAATTTGATTTGAATAGATTTTTCAACTATTAAATTATCCATTTTTTTTAGCATATGGTATGCGATTTTATATCGGCTTATTAGTTCGCTAGGGATGTCTTTAAAAAAATTTATTTTTTATTTTTTATTTCTTATCTTCAAAAATAATTTATTTAAAATAATATACTTTTTTAATTTTTTATTATTAAAATATCTAATATATTACCACTTTTATCTTTTAAACTCCAAGTGTTTGAATGATCTTTTGACTTTTTTTTGATAAAAAGTCAATGTGCTATTGTTATTTTACATTATAAAAAGTTATATTATTTAAAATGTGAACCCTTGGCTCTAGCGCCAAATATTTACTTTTTAATTATTTCACACAAAAAAAGTAAGTAGTTTTTTTGTTATACCAAATAATATAACTTAAAAATTAATTTTTAAGATAATAATAATAATTGAAAAAGATAGCCCTAGCGGGGCTAGGCCTCGTTTGGAACCGACTTAAAGTTAAAATTATTACCTTTTTTACACTAGGGTTTGCAAATTTACATCCGCTTAATTTGTTTGAGTTTGTTTGAGATGTCTTAAAAGTTGCAATTTTTTTTATTTTTATTACTTAAAAAGAATAATTTATTTGAAATAATGGTCATGTTTGGTTACTCCTTGCTTATTTGTTTATTAATTTATTTATTTATTAACAAATAAGTAAAAAAAACATTTAAGCTACTTCGTTTGGTTATATTTACTTA
This sequence comes from Heliamphora exappendiculata, assembly GCA_034768845.1. NCBI lineage: Eukaryota > Viridiplantae > Streptophyta > Magnoliopsida > Ericales > Sarraceniaceae > Heliamphora > Heliamphora exappendiculata. Next base: position 32,105 of record JAOTRH010330838.1, read on the forward strand.
TTTGTTTATTTATTTATTTGGCTACTCAAACGAGTCTATTTGCTTATTTAGCTACCCAAACGAGCTTATTTGCTTATTTAACTACCCAAACGAGTTTATTTGCTTAATTGCTACCAAAATGAGTTTATTTGTTTATTTACTTATTTAGTTTTTGACTTATTTGACTATCCAAACGACGTGACTTATTTTTTAACTTATAAGCCAATAAGTAAATAAGCAAGATTACCCAAATGGGGCTAATGTATTTTTTTGATTTCTTATTTTTAACATATACAATATAGGCGGTGTTTGGTCAAGTTTCTCGAGTCAATTTTTAGTTTTTTACTATTAATTTTAAAAATAAATTATAATTTTTTTAAACATTCAAAATGTTTGCTACAAGCTATAATTATTATTATTTTTATTTCAGCTACAAACTAACATATTTACTAAATATTTATAATTTTTTTTATAAATTATAATTTATAAATTATTAGTTTTAACAATATAAACACTTACATAGTCTCAATTTTTTCTTTTGTACTTAAAGTGTTTGCAATGGCTTTTTTACCTCATTTTGATGAAAAAAAATAAATAAAGGTATTATTGTTATTTTACATTATAAAAAGTTAAAATATTTAAAATGTGAACCTTTGGCTCTGGCATCAAATATTTACATTTTTCTTATTTTAAAAGAAAGAAAGTAAGAAGTTTATTTTTTTTATACAAAATTATACAGCTTAAAAGTTAGTTTTTAAAATAATAATAATAATTAAAAAAGATGGCCCTAACGGGGCCTAGACCTTGTTTGGCTCCGGCTTAAAATTAAATCTTTTGTCTTTTTATCCTAGGGTTTGTAAATTCACATCGGCTTAGTCTGTTTAAGATGTCTGAAAAATTAAATTTTATTTTATTATTAAAAAATTATTTTTAATAATGTAATTTTTTTAATTATTATTAAAATATCCAATGTACACTTTTATTTTTTAAAACTCGAAGTGTTTGCAGTGACTTCTTGACCTCGTTTTGTTAAAAAGTCAAGGTATTATTATTATTATTATTATAAAAAGTTAAAATTATTTAAAATGAGAATCTTTGGCTCTGGCGCCAAATATTTACTTTTTTCTTATTTTAAAAAAAGTAATGAGGTTTCTTTTGTTATACTAAAATAATGCAACTTAAAAATTAATTTTTTTATAAAATAATAATAATTGACAAAGGTAGCCTTAACCGGGATTAGGCTTTGTTTGGCTTCAGATTAAAATTAAAATTGTAATCTTTTTTCTTAAAGTCATAAAAGAAATTCAACTGTTAAATCACGACATTTTGCTGTATGCATGGTTGTTTAAAATTACTTTTAACCAAATGCGTTTCTTATTTATTTAACTTAAATTAAAAAATAAAAATTTTAAACAAAGCTACCAAACAAAGCCGTGAGAGAGACAGCACAAGTGTTCACAAAGATGCGCAGCCAATAAGGCCGAAGTCCTTTGATAACGTTTATATTTTTTATTTTTTATTTTTAGATTTTTTTGTAAATTGTAAATAAAAATATATTTGATAATTATTTTTTTTAAAAAAATATATAAACAATTTTTTAAATTTACTAAATTTCAGTTTTTAAAAAATTTTAACCGTTTTGCTAAGTTCAGTTTTCTTTTTTGTAATATTATAATCATCAATTACCCCAAAAAAATGTTATAGTCATCAATTCATCTTTTTAAATTTTATTTATGATCCTATTTTTTTGTTAATATTTTAGCGTATTCAAACCAATTTACACGTATTTTGATTAGTTTTTAAAGATAAATTTCATCGTTCATTAACAAAACTCAATTAAAATTGAGGCAACACTTCGTATAAATTAGTTTAAAAGAACTAATTTCGCTTAAACGTTTTCAAAACCGAGAATTTGAAGTGAGTAAATTTACAAATATCAGGAGCTAACCACCAGGCCAACCTCTTCTAAAGTTTTTATTTATGATTTAATTCAAGGGCTAATATAGGTCTTACCATACATGTTTGTTATTTATAGTGTTTGAGGTAAGTTACATATTAAACACAACATGGTAACATAAAATGGTTATTTTAACTTGCAAGAAAACTTTCAAAAATTTGTATTTGCAGAATCAGCTTTAATTATTCTAAGCAAAATTAAGTAGGTTGCTTAGAAATAAATTACCCTCTTTTTTTTTCTCTCTTTTTAGCACATTCTACATTTTTCTTTAACTCACCTTGAAAAAGTTGTTAAGAATTTGAACCCAAACACTTAGAACCTGAATCCTTTGCAAATGTTTTTTTTTGATACAATGCATTAATTCAAGGGCTAATACAATATAATTTTTGTATGATGCATCAAAAGCTATTGAATGATACATTGCACCAAAAAAGCATTACAGAGAATCCAAGATCCAAACACTCAGGGTCAGATGAGGATCCGAGATCCAAACACTTAGGGTTTCGGATGCCTTTTCCGAAAGCGGCTTATTTTCAAAATTCTTAACATTTAGATTTTTTACTTGTTTGATTTTTCGTAATTGAGAAATCTAAAAATTATTTCCCTTTGACTAAAGTTGAAGAAGATTTATTAAAATAAAAAAAATGATTTAAAGATTTCTTAAGTGACATTTTTTTGTCTTATTTAAATATATTTTATTTTTTATTAAAACTTTTAAGTTTTTAAGATTTCTGTGAAGAGAAAAATTAAATAGTGTCAGTTTCATCTTACAGAGGAAAATATTTATTAAAATAAAGAATATATATATATAAAATAAAAGCTATTTCACTCAGTTGAATTGAGTAATTGGATTAAGAAAAGTTTATGTACCTAAAAAATGTATTTAAAATTTTATATCGAAAGTAATTAATTTATAGGGTATAGATTCATATTTAATAAAATATAAAACCCACTCTAAGTAAATCTTAATTATTTATTTTATATTTTAAATATTTTTTCTGTATTTATAGCGTTACTAATTGAGTTATAGTACACAAATTTGGACTTCATGGAAGCTCCTTCTACACCAACCTCACATGGCCCCCACCCTACAGGTCTGAACTCCATAGTCAGAACTTACACAAGTCAAATAATGCTTCTTAATTGTCATTATTATTATTGTTATTATTTCGGTCAAAGAACAACAGCCCATATAGCCTTACAATTTGGGCTTTCTTTATTGCAACTTTGACTATTAAACCTACCTTTCCCGCTTGATAACTACTGTTTTTATTTTCCAGTTATTGGGACTCCTGGAAAGAATTTCAGATGATATTGTATACAGATTATACTCAAAAATATATATATATATTTGCATTTTCGTTTGAACGGGCATTTAGACTGTATTGTATTCGAACGATGAAACCCTAGTTGCCAATCCGAACGAAAACCAAGAAACTGGCAAACCCTACAAAACATAATAAAGATTATATTTTTGAAATTGGTTTCAGCACTTAACAAGAATCTTTAGGATGAATGCACAAATTGGAGAGCTCGCCTGCACCTTAGATCCTCTGTTGTATTTTCGTACACCCAATCACGAATAAAGAATGAATTTTATTCTACGTGATTGAAAACCCTGACTTAACTACCTTTTTTTTTTTAATTCTCACAAAAAAAAAACTTAACTACCAATGGATTAAACAGTGTATATATAGGTTACGATAGAGATTTAAGGAGTAACTAAGACTTAGACTCCTTATATAATTAGAAAAAACTTAATTAACCCTAATTAAATTCTTAATTATTTAAATTACAATTTATTCTACTAAAGATTTATAATTGTAATTCCGGTCTCATCTCAAAATTAATTTCGCGCTCCATGTTATTAAATACTTATTTATCTCCCTACGTTAAGATTACAGATATCAGTCGATTAAATTAAATTACTGATAACTTTATTTAATTGACCACTTATAAATTTTTAAGGCTTTTTACTTAAATTATTTGATATGTTGTATACAAATTCATATGTAAGTTTGACATAATCAACACTTACAAGGTTCCTTAAAAGGGTATCATCAATTCCTATACCGAAACGTGAATTTTGTTAATAATTAATATTCACCATACACGAAATATTGTTATTTAATTCACCGAGTTTATTGACCTACAATCGATTTCACTATTTATGAATCAGAATAACAAATATTAAATACATGTCTATTAATTATTTTGGGATTAAGAGAACAAGTACTCATAATAACCAATGGGTATTAATTATTTTATATAATCAGCGTAAAAATAATTATCCTAATACGGTTATGTTCAATACACACAAAGTGTACAAACACAATGAGTCAAAACTATACCATTTCTCATAATCAAGACAAATTTATAAAATACCGTGCTACAATTGTACCGATGGTATGTTCAGTTCAATTTAAGACTGTGGACAAAAAACTTATATTTTACAAAAATCGATAATATGATCTTTTGTGTGTAATCCGAACTGTACACACCAAATTATTTACTAAGTAGAATAAAAGATACACAAACATAACATTAAGTAAATAATGCAGTTCAAATTTTACTCATACACATTCTCATTAAATTGGAAATAACATATTTTATTAATAAATAAAATTAATATAAAAAATTATTATATAAAAATATAACTTTTAGTATATATCCGTGATAGGGACATGCTTGATAATTTGAACATAATTGAACACCATAAGAGGGATAAACATTGTGAATTTCATATATTTCTTATACCAAAAAATTATAGATAGGGTTATATATGTTTTGAGAAATTTAGTTTTTTAATTGACTAAAATAAAATAAAAAATAGAATAAGAGTTATAGGTCTCATTTGATTGAATGACTACTTTTATGGAATAATTAAGTTACCCGAATTATTAGTACCCGAACTATTACCGATTGATTTATTACTGTAGTATTTTTTATATTAAAATGTGTTTGATTGACAATAGGGTAATCTAAAGACTGTTGGAAGAAAACCAACGCCAAAATAAAATATATACATGTTCGGTAATCCAGAAAATACATCTTTATTAACTTTCAACAATTACAATAATATGAAATTACAGGAAAATGAAATCACAGAAATA
>JAOTRH010330947.1:0-37150 GCA_034768845.1 Heliamphora exappendiculata
ACTCCAAAGGGGTTCCGAGAACTGCCTTAGTAGGTACCAAATTCAGAATATATGCCGCCGTTTCTAATGCATACCCCAAAATGAATGTGGTAAATTTGAATAACACGACATGCACCTTACTATTTTCTTAAGGGACCTATTTTCGTTTTTGCTGCACCATTCTACTGAGGCATACCTGGTGTAGATAACTGGGATGTTATCCCTTGTTCTGATAAGTAGTCTTTGAACTCCCCAGAGAGGTATTCACCTCCACAATTAGATCGTAGGGTTTTGATACTTTTACCTATTTGCTTCTGCGCTTCCGCCTTAAACACTTTAAATTTTTCAAAGGTTTCAGACTTGCGGCGAAGCAAGTAAACGTATCCATACCTAGAGTAATCGTCAATAAAAGTAACGAAGTAATCATACCCACCTCTTGCCTGGATATTCATGGGACCACATAAATCAGAGTGAACCAATCCCAACACTTATTTGGCTCTAAGTCCCTTGGTCACAAACGGCCTCTTGATCATTTTACCTTCTAAACAGGATTCGTAGACTGGAAGTGCCTCCACTTTCAATGAACCTAAAGGTCCATTTTGAAGCAGTCTTTATATCCTTTTTAGGTTAACATGACCCAAACGAAGATGCCAAAGTAGCGTTTGGTTCAAGGAAGAAACTTTCTTTTTGAGTGGTAAAACTTGTAAATTATTTACCTCATTATTTTTATCTGTAGAAATAACACGGTGTAAAATATAAGAGCATTTTTCACTGTACCACGACAGATAAATTATTTTCTAACCATAATACTGCATGAAAACTTATTAAAACAAATAGAATATCCATCATTCCCCAAATAGAAAATCGAAACTAAGTTCTACCGAATTTGGAGTACATATAAAATGTTCTTCAAAATTAAATATTTATTTTTACTGAAATAAAGAACTACTTTTTCCACTGCAACAGTAGACACCTGGGAGTCATTCCCCATCTGAAGGTAGATCTCGCCCTCTCTAAGATGCCTGGTTACCTAGAACCTCTTCAAATAATTGCAGACATGATTAGTGGCTCCCGTATCTACGCACCAGGTTCTTGTAGATACAACCGCTAAACATGATTCAACTACCAGAGAAAAGACAATACCTGCAGCTTGCTTGTTCTTCCAGTCAGGACAGTCCCTCTTCTAGTGTCTCAGCTTCTGACAAAAATTGCACTTGCCCTTAGGCACCTTTACCTTTGCCTAGGTAAGTGATGGTTTAGCCTTGCCAACCTTTCTTGTATTTTCTTGTTGCTTCCCTTTTTTCTTCTTCTTGCCACCTCTTGACCTAGAAGTAGAATTTTTTTCACCAACAAATGCATAGGTTGGTTTGCGAATAACACCTTCTGCTAGAGAAAAATCCAGTTTGTTCATAGTATTGTTTAGTCAAAATTGTTTAAACGAATCAGGTCATGACTGGAGCAGGAGATCGATTTGGGATTTCGCATCGATTTCCACACCAAAAAACTCCAGCTCATTAAGAAGATCGATCATCTTCAAAACGTGGTCCCTTACAGGTGTACCCTCAGCCTTAGTCGTGTTCATGAGAGCCCTCATGGTCACCTGCCTTGCTGCCCGACCCTGATCACCAAATATTTTTGTAAGGTTCAACATGATCTCAGTTGCAGATGCCATAGACTGATGCAGGCTTTGCAGAACATCCGACATAGATGCCAGGATGTAACAGCTAGCCATATGATAAGTCTTCACCCACTTCTCATAAGCTTGGATTTCTTGTTCGGTGGATCCATTATGAGGAGTGAGAGGGCAGGGGTCATGCAACACAAACGTATAGTCATCAGAAGTCAAAACAATATCGAGGTTCCGTTTCCATGTGATAAAGTTTGGTCCAATAAGTTTATGTTCCTTGAGAATTATCGCTAGTGGATTGAATGATCCCATTATTAAATCCTGTGAAACAAAAGAGAATTTTTTTAAATTCTTTTACCAAATTAGGATCCCCCAACCTTTTAATTTAATCCAAATTATTGACAGCCCGATTCCTTCGTAATTAAGCAGTCCACGTAGTGTGGAGGTCTACGAATCAATACTCGTCTGGACAGACATGCCAGTCTATTAATTTACTACCCGAATCAAATATCATAATAAAAAACTACCGGTCCAGAGTCACATCAATTGATAGGCCACGTAGTGCGGACGTCTAACAATCAACGAACAAGAAATTTCAAGATTTTTCATTACTTGATATAAGGCATTCCAAGTAAATTAAATAGCCAATAAATTTTGGTCCCTACAAATAAAAATAGTAACTGCTTAGAGAGGATATTTTTATTCACGGGTTAAGTGTATAACCATTACTCTTAATTTGAAAACTCCGTGTCAAAGCCCTGGCCCCAATGTGAACGAACCCTACTTCGCACTATTATCAAATCTACTTCTTTCAAAGATTCGTTTCGGAGATACAATGACTATAGCCCTTCCGTATAGAGACTGAAAGTCAAAACTGGCACGCGAGCTATAATCACATCTCCTACCAACGTGTAATGGAGATTGTAAGATTTATCTGTGACTAAACCCTTATCTCACTTAATATTTTAAAAAATTGAGAGTTTTTTCCTTTTTATTCATTTTAAACAATTAAATATATTTTAATTCTTGATTAAAATAAATCCGAATTTAATCAATTAAAATATTTCTTATTTAACTATAATAAAATAAACAAAAAGCTTTCTTATTTAATTTTGCGAAATAAATTAATTACCCGGGTTTTAATTAAAAAATTTTAGTTATTTTTAATACAAAAATTAAATAAATAATTATCAATTTATTTTTCCATTTTAAAAATTATTAGGATTATTTATTTTATAAAATCGTTTTTTCTAATATACTTCTGATAATAAAAAATATGCATAAAAGAAAAAATAAATAAAATAAAAATTATCTACGCAATTAAATAAAAGAAATAAAAAAATAATTAAATAACGACAAAATAAATATAAATAGTTAGTACGATCTGGTCCGTCCGTTTAACCTTTTAATCCGATAGTCTCGAATTAAAGATTAAACTCGTAGGGTTTTAAAACCCTAAATGAGCCGTCAAAGATTTGAATCTTTTTCTCAGCTTTCGGACCACCCTCACAGTCTCGAACCACCGCTGGAATGCCGAAAAAATTGAAAAAAACCCCAGCCTAACAGCCCCTTGAATGGGCTAAAAAACTGCTGCCTTTGGCTGCCCTGCTCTGCCTTGTTTCAGCCGTTGTTTGGCCGCCTTGCCGCGACTGTTGCATCCCCAAAACATATGGTAGGTAGAGCACATCGAGATCTTGATCTCCAAAAAAAATTACGTCAAAATACAATGTCGAAGTGGCACAAAAAAATCTTCAAAGGGCCGAAATTCTGTTGTGGCGCCACTGTGCTCACCGAACTTTGAAGCAATTTTTGACCCCTTTGTCGCCGTCGTCGAGCTGCAGCTGAACCACCATCGAATAGCCAACGGACAACCTTTATTTCTGTTAAAAAATCTCGTAAAAAAGGATTGCTGAAAGCCCCGAAAATGAGCCCCAAAGTCGGCGCCCTGCTGCTGCTGCCACCTCCTTCATCCCTTTTCGTCTCTTTTTCAATTCCCGTTTTTCGTGACACGATTGCATCAAAGATCCCAAAAAAATAGAATAAAATAATATATTACATCGCCAAAAACTTATACCCCACGTAAGAGATGTACAATCGATCTAATCTCGAAACAAAAACCGCCGAGATATTCGATATAATTTAAACTTTCATTTATTCAATCATATAACTTGATCGTAATGACTTACAGCTGCAAAACCGATGTTAGCACAATAGTTTTTCATAAAAAATGCAACCGTTGCTCTTATACCATTGTTGGAGAGAGAGAGTCGCGCAGCGAAAAAAAAAGATTTTTAAATCAACGTCGTGACCGTGAAAAACGACGTATGCAATTTTCATGAAAATGAAAACTATAATAATTTTAATAATTTAATACCTTTATGAAACTTGTCAAAAAGTTTCAAGAAATTCTGAACACGTTGAAGACGACCTTGCAATCTTCTCACGTATGACCCGGACGCACTACGACGTTCACGATGTGTGGGCACCGATTCCGATGAAGTGTTCTTCCTCCTTATGATTATTTCTCACACAATAATCTTCAAAAAGGCAAAATTAATTGCCAAATAGGAGAAGGGGGCGGCGGCTATGTAGGAGTATTAGGGTTAGGGTTTGATTAATGAGCCTCCGTTTTAATATATAAGAATATATCAAAATTATATTAAGTATATACTCGTTTTTCTAAAGGGGTATAAAGAGATGTACTTAACATAAATAATTAATTACATCATCTCCTAGGGCCGGCTACTTAGGGAGTAAACCCTAGGTGTGCCAAATACCAAAACCTCCCCTCAATTATTTAATTTAATTTTTGAATGTCTCCGGCGGCAAAACCGGCATTCTAATTAAATTAAATAATTACCGAAACCAACAAAAAAAAAAACCGTGCGTATTATAGGTTACGTGAGGGATGACGAGCAAGCATAAGACTTGGGCTAACCGTCCGAGAAAATCGGATATCCCTAACTTTGTCTCCAAGTTAGATCATTTTTCGTATGAATCAAAACTTATTCTACTAAAGGTCCTGACTGAACTCCCGGCCCTAACTCAAATTATATATTGAGTTTTCAATTATCAAATGCACTAAATTCTCCCCACATTTAAGGTATGGATTCCCGATAAATAAATTAGGTTACTGACAACTCGATTTTATTAGCCTCTTCTCCTCGCAACCGCACCACTTAAAGTTTTGATATGCCGGATTCGAAGATCCACTGTACAGGTTTAGCATAATTAAACCTATAAGCAAAGCACACAAGGGGAAACTCCTCAACCTGAATCGGGTGTGGTTTTCGTCAGCTAATTATCAATCATCGAAAAAATATTGCCAGTCCCCAACTCATTGGTATTAATGATCTCATGGAGAAAATCTCAACCATTGACGACTCAAAGTACTATACATCATCTAAACACAATTGATCAATCAATTCGGGATTAGGAATTCGTGCAATACATGATAATACGAGATGTGAATCAATTCATATAGTCAGTATAGAATCGATCATCTCGTTGATCCTGTTCAATACACTCTAAGTGTATTAACACATCGAATGACACAAGCAAACTGTTTCGCGGACTTCTTACTCAAACATTATTTCAAAATACACTTGATTTTGGGACTTTTTGTCTAAAAATGGAAGAAAAAATAATAAACTAAGCTAAAAAAATAAACCACCCTTTAATTTCTAGCTGGTGCCCACCTTGCTGTTGGAGCATGCGATGGTTCAAACGACATCTTGATGCTATTGTAAAATTGTTCATAGCTTCTTGGCATCGCATCATTGAACGTTTAGTAAGTTTATTCTTATGAATGTGTTCTACATCCATCAAAGACTCGCATTAAAAAATATATTGCATTTAATTAACCTCTTGGCCTGCTCAAATTGTCAAAAAATGTGAAGCATTTTGAAACCAAAGAAAAGTCTTTGGAGGCTTTTATTTAACTTAACGACGATTTGAAAAGAAATCATTTGTCCATCATAGACTTGGAGAAAACTTAGAATGGTGAAACTAATAAAGTTTTGGCAAATAGAACAAAATTATCACATGACTCCCCTTATATATTATGCCATATAGAAATCAAAGGTAATTTTTGTTAGGATTGGGCTACCCTTTAGTGGTAGAAGGGCTTGATGAATTGGACAGGTTTTGGGCGCAAGTTAGAGTTCATTTAAAAAATTGGAACCATTAATCTCTATGAAATTATTCACCCAAGGTACCAAGTTAATCAGATACCTGATGCTAAGATGTTGTGTCCGTTAATTTGAGTCTTGTTCAATTTTTTTCAAATAGCAATGTGCACATTTTTTTGAATTATAGCATTAGTATCAATTATTGGAGTAGGTACCTGTTGTACAACTGAAGCCTGCAATTCACATATACATTCTATTAAAAAAATTGATAAGTAAATAAATCTTTTAAGAAAAGGCATTAAGTAATTATTACTCGTATAAAAAGAAAAAAGGCCATATAAAAGACAACAGGAAACCAAAAACATCTCTCCAAGCAAGAGACCAGAAAGCCTTTCTAACAAAAAGATTCTCAAGAAGCTAAGGAATACACAATCTGTGAAGCTATCCTTACTCCCATAGATATTGACCAATACCCAGACAGCAACGAATCAACCAAATTGTTCACAATACTACATAAAGCCACAACTAAGCTCTCACTGATAACTATTGAGTCAATGGTGTTTAGAAGCAGAATACCCATTACACAGTCATCCTCGACCTATGTAATTCTATGCAACCCTAAAGGAATACATAGCCAAAGCCCTAGTTATTGACCAATACCCAGACAACAAAATCAAAGCAATGCCGAGAACTACAGTTTAAAATTAAACAATAAGCACACGAAATTCACTCAATAGATGTTCAGGATTCCACTGAATCTCAGCTTAAACCCATGAAAACAATACCTAATATTACTGTAATAAATAGAGGATGAATTGAACATTCAAATGCACAAATTGAATATTAAATTTTAAATCAGAAATAGGGAGATCTGTGAGAACAAAGACAAACCGATGATGCGACGAAGATCGAGGGGACGAAGACAGATTTGAGATCGGCGACGTGAGATACCGGCGATGAGAGGACAACGAGAGAAATCGCCGGCGGGACCTAAGGTTTTGACGACGAGCGGTGACGCCGATGCGTGAGCCACAAAAGACGCCGACAGTGAGGTATAGGTGACGGGAGGCGTCGGTGGTGTGGTCCGCAGTGAGGCCAACGCCGTGAGAGGCTAGAACGTGCTTAGGGTTTGAGACTAAGAGGTTGGGTTAAGCTCCAATGAAAAAAATAAATAAACACAACAGTTGCGCGCACAATAATTATGAATTATACTTTCGGCGACAGAACTATTTTTTAGTCTCAAAAAACAATTCTTTTGCCGACCACCATGTATTTGGTCGTGAAAAATGCCATACTTTTGCTGACCAAACTGTGTTTAGTCGTGGAAGATTATACATTCGCTGACCAAAATGTATTTGGTCGTGGAAAACTTTACACCTTCGCGAAAAACTTTACACTTTCGCTGACCAAAATGGGTTTGGTGGCGAAAAATGATGTACTTTTGCAGACAAAATAGTATTTAGTCGCGGTAAAATACACTTTTGCCGACCAAAATGTATTTGATCATAGAAAGTCTATACTTTTGCCGACCAAATAGTATTTGGTCGGGAAAAATGGTCGGCAAAAGTGTATTTTCTTGTAGTGCAACAACGACGACCAAGGGACCCTCCTGCGACATCCATGGTATGTTTTGAGTGCAACCGATCAGGGCATAAGAGGTGTGAGTGCCTGTGCCTCACACAGATGAATCTAAGCAATCAACCCCAGGAGTGGAGGCAACCTCAGACTCAGAAACCTAGGTTTGCACAATAAGTCCAAGTCACTAGGCCGACTATTTAGTAGCAAATTGGAAGAGGAAGACCACCACTCAACAAGAAATCGAGACCACAAGGAGGCTTGGGCAACGAACTGAAGACTGGAAATTCTAGGAACAATAACGGGAATCGACCAATGGGAGGCCTCATCTTTGCACTGTAGGAAGAAGAAATAGTGAACAACCAAGTCATACAAGGTATGTTTGCATTGTTCAATACCTTAGTTGTCACGCCCCAAACTCTGGGCCACGCGAAACATCTAGAAACAACCAGATAAAACCCAACCCGAGAATACACTCTCAAAGATAAACCATACATGCATTGTATATAAATGCCAAACGACAACATTATAGGGCTCCAACGCCCAAAAACATGTTATAGTATACATGTAAAAAGCTAACAAAAAGGAAGACTACAACTTTTTTACCTCTCTAGCACCTCCTGATAAACCTGCGTGATCGGTACCTGAAGAAAAATAAATCCCACACCGTGAGCCAAATTTTAGCAAAAACTAGACAGGCATGCAATATAAACATAACATGCTAGGAAATCAAAATGCAGGTTTAGACTCTCTTTCAATCCTTGAAAACAGATTTCACATGCAAATGAAAAAGGTATGATACAACCATATTTTTGACTCACTCACAGGAGCTTGAAAACAGTTGAAAAGGGTTTTTAGATCGCGATTCACAGGACTCTTAAAAATGATTTAAAAACTAGTCTATCCGTCCCATAATGCAATACATGCAGCTGGCTCTCATACGCCGCAACCCCAAATCTAACAGCCTGCCCTCACACGCCGCAACCACAGCCTTAACGCTGAGATAAAGACCCGTATAAAAACGAACATTTCTGGGATAAAATCGTATACTCTGGGATAAGACCATAGACCAACCACGGGATAAAATCGAACACCGCAGGATAAGACTGCACACCACGGGATAAAACCGTCAACCAGACCACGAGATAAAACCGTATACTTTACCGTAAGCCACGGGATGGAACCTCCGACTACGGATTATACCACGGGATAAAATCGCATGCCACGAGATAAGTTTGCATGTAACACCGCATATTACAGGATAAAACTGAAATTACGAGATAACACCGAATATCCCTATGCATAACCTAATCATGATTAAAATACATATAACATACCACATACATCACATGCATGTGTCCCCAAATCGATCACATCCACGCCTAATAAACTATGAGTTTTGCAGTATGTAACCACAATACACATAAGATATCATGCCATGTAATCCATAGATGAATAAATAGTTATAAATGCACATAGCCATATAACCCGACTAGACATCACAAGCCACACACCCGTCATTCTATACCCGAACGATCCATCCACAAACCAGGACCCTTCCACACACAGGGACAACCAACATCTAGCCCGGAGACCAACACCAGAACCTCCCACAAAATGATTCTCACAAGAACCCCACCTTAAGCCAAACCACGAACCCACACGTCGTGCACATAACCGGCACTCACACAACCATGCCACAAACCCTAAACCAACCATGCACGTCACACCTGAGGACCGCATCACATAAACACCGATGCCACCACACGACCCCCGAACTGAGGAACAACTAAGTCGCCTCTCCACGATTTTAATCAATAGAACCCCATAATTCCATTGACTAACAACCACTAGAGGAAGGTCAATCACCAACACGACACCCAAAGGAATCCACAGGCATTTGAATTGACCAATTCCCATAAATTGATCAATTGAATACCATAGGACGTCAATCAAAAACCAAAACCCAACCACAGAACCACCAAAACACACCCCAGTACTTCAATCGACCGAACCAAGCCCCCAGTCGACCGAAGACCAGGCTAGAAACTCGTAAAACACCGAACTGCACGGTTCAGTCAATCGAACCCAACAATCCAGTCGGCTAAACTCAAGATCCTAGGTTCAGTCGACCGAACCTCAAGATCCAGTCGACCGAACCCAAGCAACAACCGTTTTTGAGCTATGGGTTCAGCCCTCCAAAACAACATCCGTGAACATCCACATGCCTAGGCTTAACTCCAAGACCTCAAAAGAAACCCCCGACACCCGATTCCATCCACCAAAATCGACAAAAACCCAGTTTTTAACCAAAAAATCTAACTTTACAAAAAATTAAATCTACAACAATTCAACTGGTAAAAAGACAACCGATTACCCATAGCACCCTTATAACACATACAGGTCTAGAATCTATCTCGGTGAGTTTAAAAGTCGATGCCTCGATCTACATGCAAAATTGATCCTCGCCGGAATTGAAATTTGACCGAATGGTTGCGTAGCCCACGACGCCAAAATCACGGATCCGCTGTTGGATCGTTAAAAATCGAGCCGTGGGCCCTCAAGAACTTAGAGAGAAGGTAGAGATAAAATAGAAAGTTTGGGAGTTAAGTTTTGAAAAATATCTTTTAAAAATATCTAACTCCAGATATTTATAGACCTCCAAAATATCTTTTTAAAATTTTTTTGAGATTCACACCACAACGGCCCACGGCCCCGGGAACCTACCCGCGTATATATCTAAGACCGATCATGCATCAAAAGCAGTAAAAACACGGTCAAACAAAAACACGTAACGCGCGTCAAAAAACGTTGAAAAACAAAACGGGTCAGGGTCTCACAACTCTTCCCCCCTTAAAGGAAATTTGCCCCCGAAATTTAACATAAGGTCAAAGAAACGAACCGTCGATCGAAATCGACACGGGCACACGAGATGGTTAGCCAAACCATTCCTAGGATATAGTCAAACAAGGTCAGGCATCCTAGACAGTGGCCAACTATCTCCAAGACTCGGGATCTACAACCCATCCCAACCTCACATCATCACCAACTGCTACCTCCACACAACACACCGTCCACGGGATCCATAACCAACCCCAAACAGATGCAACAAGGAAAACTGGCCCAAAGCCTGCACACTCATAAAGTACCTCAGTGCAATGGAAAGAGATCTGCATCCGCATCATCACGCGCGACCGGTGCCCTCAAAGATCCAGGAGCTACAACTGAATACACTCGGGGTAACCCCACTCTGTCTTGTCTGCCACTCGGTACGGTAAGTTGTCGTACTGACTGAACTGAAGCACCCCCACCTGTCGTCGCTCGGGAAGTCCAAACTGCTGGATGCTGCTGTCGGTCCCGCACATACGAACCCTATGGTGTACCAACCATGCTCGGTGCATCCTCTCTCTGGGGATAAGTCCTACGGATGTGTCCAGTTCGACCACATCTATAGTAAACTGGCAACTCCGACCCCTGCGTCTGATTCTATGTTGAACTCTAAGTCTACCTCAACTGTGGATCCCGAGACTACGTCAGCTGCGGGCAATCTGGTACACGATGCTCCGGCTATCCACATCGATCACATCTGACCTCTCTCTACTCTGGCCACCCTGATGAAGCCACTGATGGTGATGGTGCAGAGAACTGCTATGATGCAGATGGATGAAAACTGGGAACAGAGGACCTTTGCCTCTTGCTAGAATGCCCAGCTGTCTGCGCCTCTACTCTGCCTTGCGGTATCCTGGCGTCCTTAGAAGCTCGAATCTCAATCATGGTGTTCTCCACCCTCGCTGATGCCTCTACCAGCTCCGTGAACGCACAAATCCCCATCACTACCACACGCTCTCTGATCGCTGGTCTTAGAATCTGCTCAAACCTTATAGAACGTAGGTCGTCTGTGCTCACCAACTCAGGTGCAAACTGGAACAAGCATGTGAACCTGGACTCGTACTGCATGACGTCCCTCACCCCCTGGGTAAGAGTGTAGAACTCCTCCCTATACAAATCTCTCCTCGAAGTTGGGAAGTATTTCTCCAGAAACACTCCTGTAAAAGCCGCCCAAGTGACTCCTAGAATAGTCCTGGCATATTTTCACCAAACATGAACAGCACCCCTCAGCTAAAAGGTGGAAAAAGAAACCCGCAACTCATCCTCCACAATCTATAGTGTGTTAAGGATCCGTGTCGTCAATTCTAACCACTCCGTCGCCATAATAGGATCGGGATCTCCGGCAAAGGTAGGCTGATCCATGCGTCTAAACTCCCGCATCGCCACAGTAGCCCTCGCCTTAGGTACCCTCTCCCTAACAGCCTCACCCCTAGTAACCAGCTGCTGGATAGAACCAACCAGCACACCCAACAGCTCCGTTGCGTCCATCGATCCCTGGGTAGCATTAGAATCCCCGGCATTAGGGATAGGAACATCCCCATGGCCAGCACGGCCACGGCCTCTCCCTCGTCTCGCCAACATCACGTCTATATGAATGAAAACAACATATGAGATGCAGCACATAGCATGAACATAATCGCTTAACCACCTATGCATGTTAACACATAACCACGTAGGTTCATGTTAGATAACTACACATATCGAGAAAAATCAACAAGAATGACCCGTCAATCTAGATAACCTACTCAGATTTCCTACTAGAAATCACGTCACCTAAACGCGTTTCTAACTTGGCTCCCAAGTTTATTAACCCAAACGCCCAAAGGCAAGACTATCACTCCTAAGATTCAACCCCCATACTCACATATACGTGTCATTCACATATGGCCCACATGCTATCACGTCTATGTTATCAAAACATCTAAACACATGCAGTGAAGCACACGCAATCAACCTCACACGGTGATGCAATCTCTTTTCACGGGTTATAGGTATTCAAACCCAAAGCTCTAATACCAAGTTGTCACGCCCCAAACTCTGAGCCACATGAAACACCCAAAAATAATCAGATATAACCTAACCCGAGAATACACTCTCAAAGATAAACCATACATGCATTGTATATAAACGCTAAACGGCAACATTATATGGCTCCAACACTCGAAAACATGTTATAGCATACATGTAAAAAGCTAACGAAAAGGAAGACTACAACTCTTCCACCTCTCCAGCACCTCCTGATCAACGTGCGTGATCGGTATCTAAAGAAAAGCAAAACCCACACCGTGAGCCAAAGTTCAGCAGAAACTAGACAAGCATGCAATATAAACAAAACATGATAGGAAACCAAAATGCAGGTTTAGACTCCCTCTCAAGCCTTGAAAATAGTTTTCACATGTAAACGGGAAAGTAAGGATACAACTATGTTTTTTACTCACTCAGAGGAGCCCCAAAATAGTTGAAAAGGGTTTTTAGATCGCGATTCACGCGACTCTTAAAAATGATTTGAAAATTGGTCTATCCGTCCCATAATGCAATACATGCAGCCGGCTCTCATACGCCGTAACCCCAAATCCAACAACCTGCCCTCACATGCCGCAACCACAGCCCTAACGCTGAGATAAAGACCCGTATATAAACGTACATTTTTGGAATAAAACTGTATACTCTGGGATAAAACCATAGACCAACCACGGGATAAAATCATACACCGCGAGATAAGACTGCACAACCCGGGAGAAAACTGTCTACCAGACCACGGGATAAAATCGTATACTTTACCGTAAGCCACGAGATGGAACCGCCGACTACGGATTATACCACGGGATAAAACTGCATGTCACAAAATAAGACCGCATATCACGGGATAACACAGCATATTACAAGATAAAATTGAAATTACGAGATAACACCGAACATTCTTATGCATAACCTAATCAGGATTTAAGTACATATAATATACCACATACATCACATGCATGTGTCCCCAAATCCATCACATCCACGCCTAATAAACTTTGAGTTCTACAGCATGTAACCATAATACACATAAGATATCATGCCATGTAATCCATACATGAATAAATAGTTATAAATGCACATAGCCATATAACCCGGCTAGACATCACAAGCCACACACCCGTCATTCTATACCCGAACGACCCGTTCACAAACCGGGACCCTTCCACACACAGGGACAACCAACTTCTAGTCCGGAGATCAACACCAGAACCTCCCACAAAATGATTCTCACCAGAACCCCACCTTAAGCTAAACCACGAACCTACACGTCGTGCACATAATCGACACACACAAGACAGTGCCACAAATTCTAAACCCACCATGCGCGTCACACCTGAGGACCACATCACATAAACACCTGGGCCACCACACGACCCCCGAACCCAGGAACAACTAACTCCCCTCTCCGTGATTTCAATCAATAGAACCCCATAATTTCATTGACTAAGAACTACTAGTGGAAGGTCAATCACCATCATGACACTCAAAGGAATCCACAGGTATTTGAATTGACCAATTCCTATAAATCAATCAATTGAATACCGTAGGACGTCGATTGGAAATCAAAACCCAACCACAGATCCACCAAAACACACCACAGCCTTTCAGTCGACCGAACCAAGCCCCTAGTCGACCGAAGACCACACTAGAAACTCACAAAACACCAAACAGCATGGTTCAGTCGACTGAACTCCACAGTCCAGTCGACCGAAATCAAGATCCCAGGTTCAATCGACCGAACCTCAAGATCCAGTCGATCGAACCCAAGGAGCAACCATTTTTGAGTTACGGGTTCAGCCCTCCAAACCTCAAATCGAAGCCTCCAAACTCCAAAACAACATCCATGAACGTCCACACACCTAGGTCTAACACCAAGATCTCAAAAGAAACCCTCGACACCCAATTCCATCCACAAAAATCGGCAAAAACCCAACTTTACAGAAAATTAAATCTACAGCAATTCAACTGGTAAAAAGACAACCGATTACCCATAGCACCTTTATAACACATACAGGTCTAGAATTCTACCTCGGTGAGTTTAAAACTCGATGCATCGATCCACGTGCAAAATTGAGCCTTGCCAAAATTGAAATATGACCGGATGGTTGCGTAGCCCACGACGCAAAAACTACGGATCCACTATTAGATCGTTGAAAATTGCGCCCCAGGCCCTCAAGAACTTAGAGAGAAGGTAGAGAGAAAATAAGAAGCATAGGAGTTAAGTTTTGAAAAATATCTTTTGAAAATATCTAACTCCAGATATTTATAGGTCTCCAAAATATCTTTGTTAAAAATTTTTGAGATTCGCACCACAGCGGCCCACGGCCCAGGAACCTACCCTGCATGCATTTTTAAGCCCGATCATGTATCAAAAGCAGTAAAAACATGCTCAAACAAAAATACGTAACGCGCGTCTGGAAACGCCAAAAAAATGGGTCAATGTCTCACATTAGTAAAAGTACTGTTTGATTCCATAGCATCCCATTCTTTTATATCTCCAGACTGTATGAAGTCCTTACTCTTAGAACCCGAGGCAATAAAATGAACCCTAAGTGTCATCACACCCTTAGGAAATGAAACCCAAGTAGACTCTATCTATATAGCCTACACGTTACGAAGAACCAATACCCTTATCACTTGTGGCCTACGAGTCATGGAATTCAATGGCTACGATGTGATCCTTGGATTGGACTGGCTATCGGGACACCGTGCTATCATCGACTGTTGACGAAAGAAGATATGGGCGCAAGCGGAAGACAACACTACTGTGCGAATTCAAGGAGTACGACGCGAGATCCTAACTCTGAGTAGTGCAAAGGACTGTAAATTGAGTAACTTCGTAAGGAGATTGACATGTCTACTTGCTAGTACGAACATCTCCTCGACCCCCGAGTTACCCCCAGTAGTGTGTGAATACAAAGATGTATTCCCAAAAGAACTACCTGGACTACCCTGTGTCATGAGATCGAGTTCACATTAGAACTTCATCCTGGAATCGCACCATTTTGATTGCCGCCCACCGAATGGCACCTGTAAAACTAAAGGAGTTAAAGAACTAGCTCCAGGAACTACTCAGCAAAGGTTTTATTCGCCCTAGTACGTCACCGTGGGGAGCGCTAGCGCTGGTCGCCAAGAAAAAGGATGGAACTTTGCGCCTCTGCATCGACTACTTTCTGCTAAACAAGGTGACAATTAAGAATCGACACCCCCTGCCTTGTATCGATGATCTCTTCGACCAGTTATGAGGATTAGCTTGTTTTTCAAAGATCGACCTTCGCTTCGGATATCGCCAGCTTCGAGTCAAGCCAGAAAATATATCAAAGACAGCCTTTAGAACCCGATACGAACATTACAGGTTTGTAGATATGCCTTTTGGTTTAACCAATGCCCTAAAAGTTTTCATGAGTTTGATGAATAAACTCTTTCAGCCCTACATCGACCAATTTGTAGTGGTTTTCATAGACGACATCCTAGTATATTGCTGATCAGAGGAAGAACATGAATAGCATATGAGAATTGTCTTACAGAAGTAAAGAGAGTCACAACTCTTTACTAAGGCAAGCAAGTGTGAATTTTGGTTGCGCAAAGTGAAATTTCTGGGACACGTAGTGTCTAAAGAAGAAATAGCTGTGGACCCACCCAAGGTGGAAGCCGTTTTGGAGTGGAAACCACCTTGAAATGTTTTTGAAGTTCGTAGTTTCCTTGGACTAGTAGGATATTATCGAAGATTTATCCAAGATTTCTCGAAATTGGCTCACCCAATGACCAAATTAACGCAGAAAGGGGTGAAGTTTGTGTGGAGTGATAAGTGTGAAACGACATTTCAAGAACTCAAGAGAAGATTGACTAGTGCCCCGATCCTGATCATACCCGAACAAGAGATTGGGTATACGGTGTATGATGATGCATCAAAGGATGGTCTAGGATGTGTACTAATGCAGAATGGTAAGGTAGTAGCTTACAGGTCAAGATAATTGAAACCACATGAACGGAATTACCCTACCCACGACCTGGAACTTGCAGCTGTGGTGTTCGTGCTAAAGTTTTGGAGGCATTATCTCAATGGAGAACGGTTCAAGCTTTTTACTGACCACAAAAGTTTGAAATACCTGTTCACCCAAAAGAATCTTAATATGAGACAACGCCGTTTGATGGAGTATTTAGAGGACTACCAGTTTACATTAGCCTATCACCCGGGCAAGGCTAACGTGGTGGCCGATGCTCTTAGCCGAAAAATAAGGAGCGAAATGGCTTGTATGGCCTCAAGAGAATGGAACATGATGGGAACGCTCAATGAATTCCAACTCCAACCATTAGAATCGGAGAATGGAAGCTGTTTTTGTCTAACAGTGGCGACAACGAATCTCCGTTAGCAGATCGTGGAAGCCCAAAAGTACGATCAAGAATCTAAATTTATTCGAAGGCATCTGATTGTGGAAGAATCAAAGCCAGGATGGGTAGTCAACAAGCATGGATAGTTGACATTCTAAGGACGACTTTTCGTTCTGAATGATAAGAATCTGATAAGAGACATCTTAAAAGAACACCACTAGTCACTTATTGCTGTCCACCCTGGAGAAACAAAGATGTATCACGATATGAAGAGGCACTATTGGTGGGATGGCATGAAGAAGGATATTACAAGTTTTGTGTCCAAATGCCTTACCTGTCAGCAAGTGAAAGTCAAGCACCAAAGACTAGGAGGAATCGTCCAACCCTTAGAAATACCTCAGTAGAAGTGGGACCATGTTACCATGGATTTTGTCTCTAGACTTCCAATATCGCCAGCAGGACATAACTCTATCTGGGTAATCGCAGATCGCCTCACCAAATGAGCACACTTCCTGCCAGTTCAAACTTTCGAGAAGATGGAAACCCTAAGCTAGAAGTACATTCGAGAAATTGTACGTCTTCATGAAATTCCACGATCAATCATGTCAGATCGAGATCCACGTTTCACCTCACGATTCTAGCAGTGTTTGCAAACTGGCTTAGGAACAGAGCTTTGCTTCAGCACCGCCTTTCACCCGCAGGCTGATGGAAAATCTGAACGTACAATTCAGACACTTGAAGACGTGCTTCGAGCCTGCGTCATGGACTTTAAGGGACACTGGGAGAAGCACTTACCGTTGGTAGAGTTTGCATACAATAACAACTATCAATCCAGTATTGGCATGCTGCCATATGAAGCCCTCTACGGAAGACCGTTCCATTTGTCGATTTGCTGGACTGAAGTAGGAGAAAACGCACTTCTTGGACTAGACCTAGTACAAGAAACTACCAAGAAGATCCGACTCATTCAGCAACGGATAGCCACTGCACAGAGCCGACAGACGAGCTATGTAGATCAACAACGAAGGCCTCTACGATTTGAAGTTGGAGATTATGTATTCTTGAAGATTCCATCATGAAGAGGGGTTATACGTTTTGACTAAAAAGGGAAGCTAACCCCAAGATACATCGGGCCATTCGAGGTTTTAGCTAAGGTTGGGAAAGTGGCATATCGCTTGGCTTTACCACCTCAACTAGCCAACATTCATAACGTATTCCATGTGTCGATGCTGATGAAGTATGAACCTAATCCTACCCATATTCTGGATTAGAAGGAACTCCGTGTTGATGAAGACATCACATTCGAAGAACAACCGGTAAGGATTATCGATTAGCGAGATAAGATTCTTAGAGGCAAAACCATACCGCTCGTTCGAGTCCTTTAGAAGCACAATGGGATTGAAGAATCCATATGGGAGCGGGAAGAAGCTATGAGGACCAATCATCCCCAATTGTTCACAGATTGAGGTACGATATAAAATTTTGAGGTCGAAATTTATTTTAGGGGTAGATTGTAACAACTCAACTCAAATCCTAGTATTAGCGATGGATAAAAAAATGTGAACTTAGGTCGCTACGTAAATGAAAGAAACTCTAATTAACCAAAAACCCTAATTTGACCTGAAAACTCTAAAAAATGACTGAATACTCAGAGGCAAAACCCTAATACTCAGAGGCAAAACCCTAAATAGTTTAAACTAAGTAAATAATATAAAATATAAAATATAAAATTAAAAATTAAAAATTATCATAATTAAGGTAAAATCATTTTGCCCATCGTATAGTAAAAAGTCCTAAAAATCTAAAATTTGACACATGAATGCCAAAAATTAGATATCTATATATAATTAATTAATAAAAGACAAAATAACAACAAAAATGACCAAATTTCCCTTGTATGGCCAACCACCTAAGGAAATGTGTCAAAAAGCTAATTTTTTACATTTTTAAGTTTAAAAATGAGAAAAAATGTATAAATTATGCATTATTTTGACATAATACTTTTTATACAAGTAATATACATAATAATATAATGATATAGGTCAACGAAAATAAACAAATAATTATTTAAAATTTTTACACAATAAATAGTCAAAAAGTCAATTCTAGTTAAACTAACTTAATTTAATTTTAAAACTTACACCTATTTAATTAATTGTTATCAAAGTTATGATAAATCACGAAAAGACTAAATTAATTATAAACACATTAATATAATAGATTTTAATAGGTTTAGGTACCAAAAAATACGTAAAATTAATATTTTATGTATTTTTCTTCACAAAATGGTACCAAAATACAATTTGAAATCTTAATACAATTCTGTTTTGGTCTGCCCCAAACCTATCTTAGCCGACTCCCCTTGCTGCCAAATTTAATTTTTGCATATCTCAAACAACTCCCACCTCCCAAGCAACCAACTGGGACCAAGAAAATTTAAAATTTAAAATTTATGTAATAATTATCCCTCAATTATAAATTTTTCTATAAAAACAAGACATAAGCCCCCCCATTCTCCTTCATGCATTCGGCTGAGAGGGTGAGAGAGAGAGACCACAAAAATTTTTAAGTGTTTTCAAAGAAGAAGGAAAGAAGAAGAGAGAAGGAAGAAAGAAGGAGGAAAGGATCAAGGAGCAAGCTACAAAGTTAAGTCCCATTCTTTTTCAACCTTTTGAGTATCAAAAGAGGTAAGTAAATCTCTTAAATTTTTTTGATATTCTCTCATAAAATAACCATAAATCCATATCTATAATCAACAATAAGAAAAAGAAATAAAGAATAACTCAAAAAGGCGTCGTTGGAGTAGTTTATGGACTGTTTGTGTATGGACAAGCTTTGCATGTGCTTGTATATGTATATTTTTGAGTTTTATGACTTAAATATGTTCTGGAGTTTTAGTTTATATGAGTTTATAACATGCATGTAAAGAAAACACATAAAAAATGAACACCGCATGAGCTAAGCTATTAAAACCCTAAGTAACCTGATTTTCTGGGCTTACCTACCTTCTGCCACAAAATTTAAAACATCACAACTAATTGCTGAAAAATTATCTTAAAGTGATTTTTGTGTCCAAATATATCTTTTTTATTCCTCTTTCATACAAAATTGGTTTGAAGTGATTTCATAGAGTAGAACTCCAGATATACCATTTTTGCCAAAGAGTGTCAGATTTTGACCATTTTGAGTTGCAGACCTAAAAACCCTAAGTTATAGTGAGAATAGAGTTTGGGTCAAAATATAAAACTTGTAGAGGACATGTTGTTATTACTGTCCACCAAAAATGAGCTGAACATATGAAGTCTTGATAGGTTAGAATACTTCCCAAAGTCACTGTTGTGTTTCAATGACTGGCAGAGCCATTTGTCACACATTTTTGTGAGACCAAAAGCCTAAATTTTTAGAAGCCAAATCCAAAAGTGGTAAACATGAAAAATATATCTAATATGTTCAACTAAATACTGAATATAAATCAGTCCAAAATACCCTCGGATGGCACTCCAAAGGTTTTGAGAATTCTCTGTTAAAAATCCACTATGCAGACCCTTTTTAGACTGACCAAACCCTTTTTTATAAATTAACCAAAAGCTCAAACGTTTTCCAAACAACTTGTCCTAGCGTAAAATATGAAACTTATAGGGGACACCTTAAACTAAAACTCATAAAAAATCAGAGCCATAGGCCTTGAATTGATGTCCCAAAATTGTGGCCAACAGAGACCTAAATTCTGCACTTTTCTATGTAAAGTGCTGATTGGTTTTTCCTAAATTGAATCAAATGACCCATTTACCCTAGGATATAATCTTAGTGCTAAACATGGAAGTTGTAGAAAATATTTTTGTCTAATTGGCGTTCAGATTTCAGAAATTAAATCAATGTCTAAGTTCTTCAAAACACTCTCGTAACTTAAAAACTAGCAATTGAACATTTATATAAAATTTTCTAAGTATACGAATAGCTTGCCATTTCGTGAAACTTGAGTATATAGACTTTATATGAACTTTGTGAGTAATTACTTTATGAAAATAATAATTTTGATGAAGTGAACTCATGTTGATAGTTTGACTCTATGTCGCATAAATTACGGTTATGCTTTGCAGGCTTGTACTTGATATTTTAGCAAGTTGTACCTCGTGTCATACTGCGATTATATGCCATGCTATAATTAATTACACACGAGATGCATATTGCACATTATGAGTATTCCCATTTTTCATCTTGGGTATCGGAGTCCCTTTGTAACTTTTAAATTGGGTTAGGTGATACGAAATCATTCTTTCTGTGGTTGTGGATCTAGGGCATCCCTGGTTGCCATATTTGAAATTGAATTGGGAGATTATCTATTTTAAAAAGGGAGATTAGGCACCACGGGTTCGTCACTAGCTTTAATTAGACTTTGGATTGACACCTAATGAGTATCCTGGTCCTTAAGGTGGGATTAGTTGGCCTGGAATAAGGATGGATAAAATTGAATAAAGGTCAGTCCCCACGCTGTTGCCATTACGTAAAACAGCCAAGGCATGTAACCATGACAAGGGTTTACCTTTTGCAACGAGGCGAGGATAGGTTCAGTGATCAAGTCCCATCAAGTCTATTCTGTAATTCCTGGCGTTGAATTCTTGATAGTATCCTGGATGTATGTTGGGCTGGGCAACTGCATTTTACTCATATGCATTACGCACTTACACAATAGTTCTTATATGTGCTTGTCCTGTTGAAATTGATAAATTGTCTATCTCTTTGCCCTTAAATTTGTATTGGATGTTATACGATATGTATTGTAGGATATTTTGTTGTGAGTGCGTCCCTGGTTGTCATATTTGAAGTTGAATTGGGAAATTGTCTATTTTAAAAAGGGGGATTAAGTACCATGGGTTCATCACTAGTTTTAATTAGATTTTGGGTTGACACATAATGAGTATCTTGGTCCTTAAGGTGGGATTGGTTGGCCTGGAATAAGGATGAATAAAATTGGATAAAGGCCAGTTCCCACGCCGTTGTCATTATGTAAAATGGATATGGCATGTAGCCTTGACAAGGGTTTTCCTTTTACAACGAGGCGAGGATAGATTCAGTGATTAGGTCTCATCAAGTCTATTCTGTAATTCCCGGCGTGGAATTCCTGATATTATCCTGGATGTATGTTGGGCTGAGCAACTCCATTTTACTCATCTGCATCACGCACTTGCACAATTGTTCTACTATGTGCTTGTTCTATTGAAATTGATAAATTGTCTATCTCTTTTGTTGTGAGTTTGTTAGACGATTTGGAGAATTTGCTTCTGGACTCCGGCTCATGACACTTGTGCCACAGGCGAAGAAGAAGAACCATTTGAAGCAGATGGGTTCGTCGAAGAAGAAGATTTTGGGGAAGAGGGAGAGTGGCAGGAGCCAGCCGATCCCAACAGTGCCGCTTGAAGACGTATGATATTTACTTTTTGATCTTTCATTCAGTTTTCCACGGACACAATGTAACTTTTATTAAGTTTTCTGGATGACTGTAATCATTAAGTACTTTAAACAAATTCTGAACTGTTAATGATATAGTAATTATCATATGTAATATGAATGCTCGGCTAGAATATTTCCTTTATTTATAGTCACGTATGTTTTGACGTACCCGGATGATGAGGCGTCACAAATGTTCTGAGCCAAGTACATAGGCGCTATTTGAGGTGCTAGCTCTTGTGTGCCTGCTAGTGGGATCTCCGCGCCTCAGCCCTCCACCGCTTTAAGGGTTATGGACATACTTGCGACCGAGACTGAGCGATCTTTACTGCGTACGGCTGAGGACAAGGACAGAGCAGCATAGGCGACAGCTACAGCACATGCAGTTGCAGATCAGGCGGCAACGAAGCAGTCAGCTGCCAAGGTTGAGATTGCTAATTTCTTGGATCCTCATGCTGGTGAAGGGATTCCTACTCGTTTTGACCCTCGTCACTATGCTCTGGCATTTCACTGTCTGAGACCCAGCGGGATGCGGAGATAAGAGCCTCTAGTTGCTGATGTTGCTCCTGATCTTCTTCTCCGCAAGTCGTAGGACCACCTCTCCTGCCATAATCATGCAGTAAGCCTTCTTTTCTTCTCTTTCAATTCAAAATATCGGAGCATGCCTTGTAGCTTTATACTTGAACGTAGATGCATGTTTTAGGATCCCCTGTTACTTTGAGATATAATGCTTGTGACTGAAGAAGTTGTAACCAATTTCTCCATTTATAATAACATAATCAGTTTAATAACAGGAACTTATAATGGAAAACCGTAATTCAAATATATTGTTAATATTAAAAGGACAAACCTGGACATTAGATCGAGGACTAAACAAATTACCTGAGCAACTGGAGATTTTGGGACAAACACTTGGTGCTAGGGTTTAGCACATAGGTGCCCGAAAAAAGGGGCTTAAAACACAGGATGCCTGTGAAGCAGGGCTTTAGAAAGCATATATGTTCCTAAGGAACATGGCTTAGGGCGCCTGAAGAACAGGGCTTTAGAAAACATATAAGTGCCTGAGGAGTAGGGCTTGGGGTCCTTACGGAGGAGGTCTTAGAAAATCTAAAGATCGTCACACACACACGAATCTAAAATTTTAAAAAATTTTTTTCTGGCGCACCAGGGCGTCGGGTGCTTAACTCACTAGGGCTTATGAGAACTTAAGTATCGTCACACACATATGAACCTAAAGTTCGAAAAATAATTTGCCTGGCACACTAAGGTTTAGGGTGTCTAGCTCGCTAGAGCTTAAGTGTGACACCTTACCTTTTAAAAAAAAAAAAAAATAATAATAATAATAAATTATTAAAAGTAAGTAATTTATCATAAGACAATAAATAGAATTTCTAACAAAATTTTGGAATTAATTTTAAGATCTAAGTCTAAGAATTTACATATAATAAAATTTTAAATAGTTAAGAGTTGGGATAAAAATATATTGAATGGTTTGAAAACTTTCTGATTTTAAATTTTTACGGTTATTAAAAATGTCGATAATCATTAAACCGCGACAAGAAAATATTAAACAGATAGAAAATCCTAGTGAATATTCTAACTATACGAAAATTTATGAAAATACTTTAAAAATTTATACCTAAACTTTTAAATTTTTTTAAATTAAAAATTTTATGTAAAATTTTTTATAAAATATTTATATTCAAATTAAATGTAACACGTTCATTAAACAGCTATCTATAGTGTGTTAAATAGACAGCTGTTCTTCTCATCTCAAACGGGTATAAATAACAAGCGAGTTCACTGGTTTCACGCACATAACCTTGATATATCAGAAACTCTTTTATAATCATAGACCAGAAGCTCTAAGCTCTATATCTATATATATATATATCTTATGTATTGCAAACAGATTCTTCTCAAACAGAAGTTAACTGAAGTAGGCGACCCCACGCTGCAACGCCACCGCGACCCACAGCCGCCACCAACCCCTCACCACCAGCGCCACCGCCGGTCTCTGCTGCCTCTTTCTCTCTCTGCTCTCTATTCTCTCATTTCTCTCTCTCTCTCTCTGTCATCTCTCTCTACTGTATGTATATGTATTTATATGTATACTCTCTTTCTCTCCCACGGCAATGCCGCCGTCACCACCCATCAAACCACGCCGTTCCACGCTGGATCTATGGCCTCGTGTGTATGTGATTTGCACTGTGTGTGTGGTTGAATTTTGGGTGCTGTGTGTGTGTGTGTTTGATTTTTTCCGTGACTTAGTTTTGAGAACACGGGTGAATATTTCATGTTTACTATTTGGGGAAATGTTTGGTTGCCTATAAATTATAAGTTTTTTGTTTTAAAATTAAAAGCTAAAACTAAAAAGGTTTTAAAAAAAATTAATTTTTAACATAATCGTAAAAAAAAAAAATTTATGAAATTAAAATAACAAGAATTTTTAAACTTAAATATAAAGAATTTTTTTAATGAATTTTAAATAGTTTTACACCAAGCTTTAAGTTATTTTTACTAAAATAAGTATTTTAGTTTTACACCAAGCTTTAAATTATTTTAATTAAAATATGTACTTTAACATAGGTTAAAAGATTTTGTTTAAAGTTAAGTAAAAAAAAAATAGATTAAAATAAAATTTTTCTTACTTAGTTCAAGTTAAGATAAATTGCATGTTATAGCCTTAAATAAGATTAAAAAGAAATATAATGAAAATAAATAAATCTTTTATAAAAGTTTTAAGATTTAGGAGTTTAAAAATATAAAAAAATTTAGCTAATTGTTATTTTGAAAATTATACTAAAATTAGTATTTTATTGTGTTCAAATTTAAAAATTCACTGACTAATACAAACAAAAGTCAGGTGGGTCTTCTGATATCTGGGTTACTTAGTTTTCGATTACCACTTTATAATGATTTTGAGGTGCACCACAATTATATTATTGAAAATTATTATGAAAATGTGATATTATAAATATAAGAATGATAGTATAAACGGCGTCCCGGTTACAGGGGATGATAAAGTATACCAGCAATGTGATGTAATAAGGGCGGCGGGTTATGGTCAGATGACTAGAAAATGATCATTTTTTACTACGGGTCCTGGCGCACCGGTGCTTAGGGTGCCTAGCTTGCTAGGGCATAAGAGAACCTAAGGATTGCCACACACACACGAACCTTGGGTTTGAAAAAGGGTTTGCCTGGCGCACTAACGCTTAGGGTGCCTAGCTTTCTAGGGCTTAAGAGAACCTAAAGATCGTCACACATACACGAACCTAGGGTTTGAAAAAGGATTTTCCTAGCGCACTAGAGCTTTAGAAAACCTAAGATGCCGTCCGGACTTAGGAATACGTAGACAATGCTATGTATTAGGATTTGAGTATTTCTTTTTCTTCATTCTCTTTTGCAACTGTTTTATTTCAACGAATTTATTATATCTTTTGATCATCTTAATTTTGCTTTTTAGGCTAGCAGATACATTCGTGGCTTCGATGGCTCAGGTGAGGTACTGGAGTGGCATGCAGCTCTTATAGCCCCTAACGAAGCCTTTATTGATGCTTTCGATTTTGCTCTATTCATACTATTGCTGGGTGAGACCAGCAATGACAAAGTTCAGTTGATTGCACTAGCAGAGAGGTAGTAGAACACTACCAACACCTTCCACTTCACGACATTCAAGGCCACACTGACCCCACTTGACTTCGCCATGATCACAGGCATTCAAGTTGGTGGAGACCCCATTCTTTTCGACTCTACCATCCCCTAGTCCATGGAGGCTCTTATCTACTTCCTAGGCACTGTTCCTACCCAAATGGACCAGGGCCGCATTAGATACTCCTGGTTCCATACCCATTTTTGTTATTTCCACTATTCAGAGCCCTACCACTACGAGTGGGTTGCCCAATCTTTTCTCTTGTACTTGTTCGGTGTCTCCTTGTTTGCGAACAAAGAGAATATTTTTCATCTGCATTACTTGGGAGCCCTATTCCATTTAGACCGAGTGGCCTTTTATGATTAGGGAGGCGCGACTCTCACTACTCTGTATGACTTTATAAGAGCAGTGACCCGAATCTCGTAAGAGCTGAGCGTGGTGGGATACTGGAGGATTTGGGAGGAAAATCATTATTTCTGTTTTCTGCATTTTCTTTCTTTTGTAGCTCGAGAGTCACGAGTTCCTTGGGATGCATGTCCCGGCGAACTCTTACAAGGTTCCTCTAGTCATTTTTCGTGCAGCTCGGTGGGTGAGGAGATTTAGGAGCACAAAGCCCGAAGGAAAGAGTTCCGACATATTTCGACTGTTTCTGGACCGGCTGACTCCCGATCAGGTATAACTTTTATCTCCCATTTACTGCTTTGTTTTCACTATTTTATTAACTACCCTGTTCACTAGTTGGCGCACTGATCTGTTCACTGACCTATTCTCTAATCTGTTTACTGTCCCGTTCATTGTTCATTGATCCATTCACTGTTCACTGATCTGTTCATTGATCTGTTCACTGATCTGACCGGATACCTTCTTTCCTTTATAGGTTTGTTAGGATGTTTGGAAGGGGATGGAGGAGAGGGCTGGCATGGATCAGATGTGCAGTCGCGGTACATTCGGATTGCGGGTCATACTAGAGGGCCCGTTCTGCCGGGAGTGGTACTTTACAGAGCGAATTGCCCAGTAGTCCCTAGGCTTGGTTCATTTTTGGAACCCCATGCCTCCTCCTACTTCCATGCACTAGGCAGATCTCATGGGTAACCTCGACATCCTGGTGAAAGTAGCCAGAGCTCCGACATCTTCTTTCCTATAGTCGGTTGGAGACTACACGACATAGGTGAGAGGTCATCTAATGGGACCGACGAGTCCTCGTCTAGGGGCTATAGGAGATCTACCAGCTGCGCCAGGTAGAGTCAGGGGGAGAGGG
Organism: Heliamphora exappendiculata; assembly: GCA_034768845.1. Lineage (NCBI taxonomy): Eukaryota > Viridiplantae > Streptophyta > Magnoliopsida > Ericales > Sarraceniaceae > Heliamphora > Heliamphora exappendiculata. Next base: position 26,916 of record JAOTRH010330947.1, read on the forward strand.
AGAGAGGTAGTAGCCCTGATAGTAGGAGCAGAGGCTGGTGGAGCTAGAGTTGTTGCTAGTGCTGGAGTGGCAGTTGATGCTGGAGTGGTAGGTCTAGAGATTTCATGGGATGTCCCTACTTACATAGCTAGCCACCCCTTTACCCTTCCAGTTCTGGTTCCTCCGACTCCGGAGTTCAAAGCCGATATCACTCAGGTTTGTTCCTTTTTTTTTTCTTCCCCATTTGTTGGCCCCTTTGTTTAGTTTACTCAAACTACATCTTCTTTTTCACAGTTTAATCAGACGTGGGTAGATCGCGTGATGCTTTTGCTATTAGGGCATAGAGCATTGATTTGCCAATAGGATGCTACTATTCGGGCATCCGTCATTGCCTTTGCCCCAGTGGCTATAGTGAGTATCTTTTGTCTTCTTTAGCTTCTTGTCTTTTTCAATATATCATACTTATCTTTATCTCCTTTTAACAGTCACTGGCTCTAGTCTCTAGCTTAGCACAGTCGCAGGTTCTAGTGTAAGGTTATGGGTCCCGTGTTTCCTCAAGAGCTCGTTATACTCGAGGATCCATTTCATTTGCTCGGAGCCACTCCCAAGTTGTATCTTCTTCTTATGGCAGTGCTGGTGATGACATCGACGATCTGGAGAAGCTGTTTAATTTGCCCGAGGCTGGCCCTTCAGACATTATCCCTCTTCCCACCGAGTCTATTAGAGACATTAGAGAGAGATCTTTCTCCCCCTTTTTCATACACTCTGATATGATACATTCCGATACACTATGATTCATTTTGGTTTTTTGGGCCTGCGTGCCCCGAGGTTTCATTTGATGAGGGCCAAGGTGCCCCTGTTATACTTTCATATACATTCGAGCCTCTTATTTTTTCACTTATGTGATTGTGTTTGCATAATCTTTATTTCCACAGATCCTGAACTGTCTTGGTCCAATGAATGTCTTATGTGCAACGAACATGAATGTTTTATAATAGAATTCTTAGAATATAAGAGACACTAAAAGAATGCAAAATAGGTACACCCACAACCTTTAGAGGAATGTCAAGGGTAAGGACACGGTCCATGCGGTCACAAGGAATGTCAAAGGTAAGGACACGGTCGCATGATTCAAAAGGTTGCGGCCATGTACTGAATGTTGTGGTTGTCCTTCGGATGTTGCGGTTGTTCACTCCAAGGTGGCGGCTGCAAGAATCTTTGGTCATTTTTGAGCCTTCTATTGTTCAATTTCTTCATGCCTAATAAGTATGGGCTAGGGTATGAACTGGGGTCCTCCATTTCCTGTCACTTTCACTTCAATGGCTTCCTTCCATAGCTCTCTCTCTCTCTGCGTGGATAGAGGAGTTTTCACATATCGAGCGTATTAACTTTGCCTCATTCGGTATCAACTCTCCATTCTCCCTAATAGCTGTTAAGATTGACGAGCCATTGTTGAGGGTTGCCGCACACTTGTGGGATCTACAATCCCATGTCTTTCGCTTCGACCTTGAAGAACTGTGCCCCATTATAGAGGAGTTTTCTACTATTCTGGACCTTACCCCGAGAAGATCTGTAGTCGAGATGACTTTCGTCCTTTGTAATCGGTAGCAGATAATACAACTCTATGGCTTATCCAAAATGGAGGCTTCCCTCTTGACTTCTGACAACTGCCTCGACATTCCTTGGATTATAAAGAGATTCCATCATACCTGCGATCTCAGCGACCTTGATTTTTAGTTTCTGCGCCGTTATGCCTTCTGCTTCTGCCTTCTTGCCCGTTACCTCTTGGTTCCTTCTGATGGACGTGCTAGCTACTCACTAGTGGACATTGCAGGTCAGACACTCTGAGACCCAGATCCGTCTCTTTTTGAGACTTACGTATATATGATGTATTTTGCATATATATATTTCTATGATGTATGATTTACTTGTTTTGATGCATATTTATGTTTATCTGAGCATGCGGGATTAGTTCCCGGGGTTGTTGGGAGTTGTTATGAGAATTTTAAAAATTAAAAAAAAAAAGATATTTTTGAGATATTTTGCCTATAAATATATTCTTTTAGATATTTTGTTCAAAATATCTCCTCATTCTCTCTCTCTAGTTTTAAAAGTCACCAAACGCTCTGCCTTCTCTCTAACTTCACGGGGGCCCAGGGCTTGATTTTTTATAAACCAACTGCTGATCTGTAGTATCGACATCGTGGTCTACACATCCATCCAACCAGAATTTAATTCAGGCGAAGCTCGATTTTGTACGTGGATCAAGACGTCGAGTTTTGAGCTCACTAAGCTATGATCCTAGACTATATAACTGTTAGAGGGTACTATGTGTAATCCTACGTGTTTCTACCGTTTTAAAAATGCATGAAAAAGGTGTTTATGTTCTAGATCCGATTTTGGATTAAAACTATTTTTCGGCATTTCGGGTGGATGAAATCATGCTTTGAGGGTTTCTTTGTGGCCTTATGGTAAGCTTGGGTTTGCATATCCTTGTGGATATCAAAAATAGGAGTTCGGAGGTTTGATTTGAGTTTTGGAACCAAAAACAAGCAAAAATCGTAGCATAAAACATTTTCTGAGCTTGTTCAGTCAACTGGACCCTCGAGTTCAGTCGACTGAATCATCCTTTTGGGGGTTCAGTCGACTGAACCTGGGGGGTCAGTCAACTGAAGTTACTACTGCTTTGATTCCTTATTTTCTAGAGAGTTTTTCAGTCGACTGGGGGCTTGGGCCAGTCGACTAAGGTCCAGTGATGGGGCTTGGGTGTTGTTTCAAATGGTTTTGGGTTCCGTCACTTCCTCGTGTGATGTTTATCCGAGATTTTTATGAAACTCTACGGTTTAAAAAGGGGTTATCAGAGGTTTTCAAATGGATGGTTTGAAAATGGAGTCTTGGGAAAACTTTTCAAACGTGTTCGTGAAGGTTTGGAGCTAACCTGTGCAGTTGAGTCTCGACTTCTAAAATGTTTTGATAAAAATAATATTTTTACATTCTTTGTTTGATCTCTATGGTCATGGATTAGATCCATGATATGTACATGTGTTGTATATTTATTTTGAGGGTTGCTTTTGAAATGTTTATCCATAGATGTACCGTGACAGTGGATTTGGTTGAGTTGGGTTTCCATTGCTCCTCGGTGTAAGTCCAAAAATGTGCACAGCGTAGGTGCTCTGTACCTTCAAGTTAGTCCTCGTAAATTGAGTGATTAGGTGCTCTTGAACCTCGGGCTCAGGTCCCGTAAATTGAGTGGTTGTGTTGGGTGCTCTGGACCCTCAAGCTCTGATCCCATAAATTGAGTACGTTGTCGTGACTTCGTATAGAGTTTGTCATTACCAAGCCTGTGGGTTCAGGGTAATAGATGAGAGTCTATAGTTGTTGCCTTTGTCTTGAGTTGATAGAGTCCGTACATAGGATTACATTTACAGTGTCTCCTCGGCTACGTGTTCGAGTGGAGAATGCTATATTTTACTATTTTTCCTTAACTGTGGCACTATATCTGTCAGGTATATGCATAGTTTCAATGATGGAAAACTGTTGGTTTTTTAGAGAAAAACCTTTGTGGTTTTGTGGTTGAGTTAGCTTCCACCATATGATTACATGACCTGTATTACGGTTTACAGTCTATTTTTTATTGGGCTTTGGCTCACGGTGTTGAATTTTTACTGTAAAACCTTTTTCAAGTGAGCATGAGGAGTTGACCTAGTTGCAGAGATGATGGAAGACTTGCTGTAGTTTTTTCCTTTTTGAGACATGTACTTTTACATGTGATGCTTGTTTAGGCTGGTTTTGTACGCTTTTTGGTAATATGCTTATTCATGTATGAGAATGCATGTTTTATAGTTTATGAGAGTTGAACTGTGGGGACTTTTATCCAAATGCTGTACATTTTGATTTCTTATCAAAATCTTATTTTTATAAATGGGTGTTTTGGTGGGCTTTCACGTGATTTGGATGTTTGGGGCGTGACAACTTGGTATCAGAGTTCTGGGATCGAATACCTATGAGCCATGGGAATGAGTGTACATCACCTTGTGAGGATGTATGTGTGCTTGACTGCTTGTGTTACAGCATTTTCTTAACATAGCATGATAGCCTGTTTAGCCTGTGTTGTATACGTGGGTATGGAGGTTGGACCTTAGGATTGATTAGTCTTGCCTTTGGGCATTTGGATTCACATACTCGGGAGCGATGTTAGAGACGCGTTTTGCGGACATAATTTCTAGCAAGGAGTTTAAGTAGGTTATCCAGATGGGACGAGTCCTTTTTGTCGGTTCACCTCGGTATGTGAGATGTGATGACATGATATTATGCGACTATGTGTTAGCATGCTTATCTATCTTCTACATTAGCAATAACATGTTGTATGGATTCTTATCCTATTATGTTGCTTTCGTATAGAGTTATGTCCACGCGAGGAGGACGAGGCCGAGGTCGAGGCCGTGGCCGTGTTTCTGACCAAAGGGACGTTCTAGTCCCAGATATTGGGGATGCTAATGTACCCTAAGGACCTGTTGCTGAGGGAGATCTATTGCATGAGATGGTCGGCTCCATCCGACAACTGGCTGAGGCCACTAGGGGTAGGGAGAGTGTACCCAAGTTGAGGGCGACAATTGCGATGCGCGAGTTTCGCCATCTGGACCCTCCTACCTTTTCTGGGGATCCCAATTCCATGGTGGCCACTGAGTGGCTGGAGCTGGTTACTAGGATCCTTTATTCGCTTCAGATTGAGGAAGATGATTTGAGGGTTATATGTGCCGCTTTCCAGTTGAGAGGGGTGCTCATATGTGGTGGAAGTTCGCCAAGACCACAGTGGCAGGCACCTGGGATGCATTCACGAAGGTATTTCTGGAGAAATACTTTCCAGCGACTCTAAGGAATCGCTACAGAGAGGACTTCCTGTTTCTAACGCAGGGGATAATGAGAGTGCTTGAGTACGAGGCTAAGTTCACTAGCCTATCTAGATATGCACAGAAGAATGTACCTACTGATGAGTTCCATGCGAAATGGTTCGAGAGGGGTTGAGGCCCGCTATTCGAGACAGAGTGGCAATGTTCAGGATGCAGGTCTTTACAGAGCTGGTGGAGACTGCCATGAAGGTGGAGGATACTCTGAATGAGACGCGTTGAGATAGAGATAGTCGAGGACAACAAGGTGGGGGACGCTCACAGGAGCAGGGGCGCAGGGAGAACAAGCGCCGACGGACATCAGGTCCGAGTTCGCATCCAGTGGGGTTGTATCTGCCCCAGTCTTCTGCATCCATGCCTCCCGTAGCCTTAACGGGAAGGTTAGATTAGAGTAGGCCTCTTTATCATAGATGCCAGCGGTCAGGACACCACGCAGCAGAGTGCCGTAGTCCCATGCCTATTCAGGAACAGTTGCCATTGCACGCTCAGGGAAGGGGGCAGTGGTTTGTTTTGAGTGTGGCCAGTCAGAGCACATCCGCAGGGACTGCCCCGAAGGAGGGAGTATGCAGAATACAGCAGGCGCACCAGCGGTTCCATCAGGCCAGGGGAGATAGATGTATTCACAGCCTAGAGCTCAGACGTCTAGATTTGTAGAGGGGGTGCCTCAGTGCAGTCAGGTAGATAGTCGGCAGTTCAAAGCCGTAGTGGACCAGCCAGAGCTTACGTTCTTGCAGAGCCTAGTTCTTCTAGAGCACCGATCGCACCCGATGTTGCTGCTACCACCTCCGTGATCAGAGGTACTCTTCTTGTCTTCAGATCATGGGGCCAATGTTCTTATCGACACTGGAGCATCACATTCGTTTATATATGCTACTTTTGTATCTACTTTGGGGTTAGAGATGGACTGGTTGGGTAGTACCTTGTGTGTAGAGACCCCAGTCAGTGGGAGTGTGAAATTGAGTCTTGTTTGTAGATCTTGTGTATTGGAGGTCGCCGATCGTTGTTTAGAGTTTGGCTTTGCTATTCTAGATATGACTGTGTTCGATGTCATTCTAGGGATGTACTGGCTGACCACCTATCGTGCCTTTATCGATTGTGATCGATGGAGGGTGATGATTTGTACACTGGCGGGAGATCGTTTCTGTTTTGTGGGAGATCGGGATGAGGGTTTGAGGTCTTTGCCCAGTTCTGTGCGAAACTAGGGCAACCTGAGTTTCCTTTTCTTAGCTCTTATGTTGGATGAGGAGGTAGGGGTTCGAGGAGAGTTACCTCCGGTGGTGTGCGACTATCTTGATGTCTTTCTTAATGATCTGTATGAGTTGCCGCCGAGCCAGGAGGTAGAGTTCTCTATTGATCTAGTTCCTGGAGCTGCTCCCATTTCTATACCATTTTATTGATTTTCACTCGCTGAGTTGCGTGAGCTTAAGGTACAGCTTCAGGAGCTACTGGAGAGGGGGTTTATACGCCCGAGTACCTCGCTATGGGGAGCTTCTGCTCTGTTTGCCCAGAAGAAGGATGGATCCTTTCATTTATGCATTGACTACCGGAAGTTAAACCAGGTGACAGTGAAGAACAAATATCCGATGCCGAAGATAGAGGACTTGTTTGATCAGCTGAGGGGTTCGAGTTGTTTCTCGAAGATAGACTTGAGATCAGGATATCACCAGTTGAGGATTAGGGACGAGGACATAGCGAAGACCGCCTTTAGGACTCGCAATGGTCACTATGAGTTTTTGGTTATGCCGTTCGGTCTAACGAATGCGCCTGCTACGTTCATGAGTTTGATGAACCGAATCTTCCTCCCTTATCTGGACAGTTTTGTTGTAGTATTTGTGGATGATATTCTGATATATTCACCTACCAGAGAGGCACATGAGGATCATCTACGGATCGTGCGACAGACTCTGAGAGAGCATTGCTTGTGTGCGAAGTTCGGGAAGTGCGAGTTTTGGATGTCTGAGGTGAGGTTTCTTGAACACGTAGTGTCGGCAGGCGGGGTAGCCGTGGATTCATCGAAGACTGATGCTGTGATTGATTGGGAACCACCGAAGAATGTCTTTGAGATTCGCAATTTTCTAGGTTTGGCGGGCTACTATTGACATTTTGTGAAGGACTTTGCTAGACTCGCTGCATCGATGACACGTCTGACGCAGAAAGGAGTTGTGTTAGTGTGGAGTGAGTCCTGTGAGTCAGCTTTCCAGGAGCTGAAGATGATGTTGACTAGTCCGCCAGTGTTGATCATTCCAAAACGAGGCTTGGGGTATACTATATACTGTGATGCTTCACATGACGACCTTGGATGTGTTCTGATGCAGGAGGGTAAGGTTGTAGCTTACGGTTCCCAACAGTTGAAGACGCACGAGCGAAACTATCCTACACATGACTTAGAGTTGGCAGCTGTAGTCTTCGCCTTGAAGACATGGCGTCACTATCTGTATGGTGAGCATTTCGAGGTTTTTTCCGTTCACAAGAGCCTAAAATACCTATTTTTGCAGAAGGACTTGAACTTGCGCCAACGGAGGTGGATGGAGTTATTGGAGGATTACGATTTTAATTTGTAGTACCACCTAGGGAAGGCCAACGTGGTGGCTGATGCGCTCAGTAGGAGATCTCACGGGTCGTTAGCTTCTGTGGCTATACGTGAGTGGGACATGCTTGTAGATATTAGGGAGTTTGATCTTTGCCTCAGAGAGACCGCGACGGGTGCTACCTCGTTTTCTGTAGTTACTCAGCCAGCATTGATTGCACGTGTGCTAGAGCTTTAGTAGACAGATCAGGAGGCTCAGATGATACGAGACCGCGTGGCTAGTGGCGAGGATACAACAGTATGGATTGTGGGTTCTTATCAAAGTCTGAGGTTGGCTGGGAGGTTGTTTGTGCCTGAGTCATGTCGAGCCGATCTTTTGCGTGAGTGTCATCATTCTCATCTTGCCGTGCATCCTAGAGGCACGAAGATGTACCATGACTTACGTCGTCAGTTCTTTTGGACAGGGATGAAGAGGGATGTAATCCAGTTTGTTTCTCGATGTCTCACATGTCAGCAAGTAAAGGCGAAACACCAGAAATTGGCAAGATTTCTACAGTCGTTGCCTATATTGGAGTGGAAGTGGGAGCATATCACGATGGACTTTGTATTAGAACTTCCACGGTCACCTAGGGGACACGACGCCGTGTGGGCTGTTGTTGATAGGTTGACAAAGTCTGCACACTTTCTCCCCATTCGAGTGACAGAATCGGTGGAACGACTGAGTAGCTTGTACGTCAGGGAGATAGTCAGATTGCACGGAGTGCCAGTATCTATTGTTTCAAACCGAGACCCGCGCTTCACTTTGCATTTTTGGCAGAGTCTGCAGGAGGCCTTAGGGACTAACTTGATGTTTAGTACTGCTTTTCACCCCAGACGGATGGTCAGTCTGAGAGGACTATACAAATTCTGGAGGATATGCTGAGGTTTTGTGTCCTTGACTTCAGAGGTTCGTGGGAGGGTCATCTACTGTTGGCAAAATTTGCATACAACAATAGCTATCAATCCAGTATTGGGATGGCATTGTATGAGGCTTTGTATGGTCGACCGTGTAGATCGCCCGTGTGTTGGACAGTTGAAGGAGAGACCATAGTTTTGGTACCAGACATGGTACGGGAGACAACAAAGAAGGTTGCTGTGATTTGCCAGTGCCTACTAACAGTACAGAGCCGCCAGAAGAGTTATGCAGATTAGAGGAGGCGACCTTTGGAGTTTGCAGTGGGGGATCACGTATTCCTGAAGGTTTCACCACGTAGAGGTTTGATGAGATTTGGTTATAGCGGGAAGCTATCGCCATGCTTCATCGGACCATTTGAGATACTTGACAGCATTGGGGAGGTTGCTTACCGTCTGGATTTTCCACCTCAGTTAGCATCTGTGCATAACATGTTTCACATTTCTATGCTTCGGAGGTACGACCCTGATCTGTCACATATGTTAGATTAGGCTGAGCTGCGGGTTGATGAGGATGCTGCTTATGAGGAGCGTCCGGTGAAGATTCTTGACACAAAGGAGCGAGTGTTGCGGGACAGAATCATTGCTTATGTCAAGGTCCTTTGGCATCATCACGGGGTTGAAGAAGCAACGTGGGAGCTCGAATTTGGAATGCGTGCTAGATACGCAGACCTGTTTACGTCGTGACCTTGTTGTGAATTTCGGAGACAAAATTCCTTAAGGGAGAGAGTTGTGAGACCCGAACCCATCTCTTTTTGAGACTTATGTATATATGATGTGGTTTGCATATATATATTTCTATGATATATGATTTACTCGTTTTGATGCATGTTTATATTTATCAGAGCATGCAGGGTTTGTTCCCGGGGTTGTTAGGAGTTGCCATGCGAATTTTAAAAATTAAAAAAAAAAGATATTTTCGAGATATTTTGCCTATAAATATCTTCATTTAGATATTTTGTTCAAAATATCTCATCCTTCTCTCTCTAGTTTTAAAACACACCAAACGCTCCGCCTTCTCTCTAACTTCACGAGGGCCCGGGGCTTGAATTTTTATAAATCAACTACTGATCTGTAGTATCGACATCGTGGTCTACACATCCATCCAGCTAGAATTTGATTTTGGCGAAACTCGATTTTGCACGTGGATCGAGACATCGAGTTTTGAACTCATTGAGGTAGGATCCTAGACTGTATAACTGTTAGAGGGTACTATGTGTAATCCTACGTATTTCCACCGTTTTAAAAACGCATGAAAATGGTGTTTATGTTCTAGATCCAATTTTGGATTAAAATTATTTTTCGGCGTTTCGGGTGGATGAAATCATGCTTTGAGGGTTTCTTTGTGGCCTTATGGTAAGCTTGGGTTTGCATATCCTTGTGGATATCAAAAACAGGAGTTTGGAGTTTTGATTTGAGGTTTGGAACAAAAAATAAGCAAAAATCGAAGCATAAAACATTTTCTGGGCTTGTTTAGTCGACTGGACCATCGAGTTCAGTCGACTGAATCATCTTTTTGGGGGTTTAGTTGACTGAACCTGGGTGGTCAGTCGACTGAAGTTACTACTGCTTTGATTCCTTGTTTCCCAGAGAGTTTTTCAGTCGACTAGGGGCTTGGGCCAGTCGACTGAGGTCCTGTGGTGGGGCTTGGGTGTTGTTTCAAATGATTTTGGATTCAGTCACTTCCTCGTGTGATGTTTATTCGAGGTTTTTATGAAACTCTAAGGTTTAAAAAGGGGTTATCAGAGGTTTTCAAATTGATGGTTTCAAAACGGAGTCTCGGGAAAACTTTTCAAACGTGTTCGTGAAGGTTTGGAGCTAGCCCGTGGGGTTGAGTCTCGACTTCTAAAATATTTTGGTGAAAATCATGT